>JAAAKG020060900.1:0-11719 GCA_010014905.2 Druon quercuslanigerum | reverse complement strand
CTATCCCCCCCCCCCCCCACGTAACGCTTTTTCTATAAGGTGTGTAACTTTACCATTTGCGTAACGTTCGAGGTACCCCCCCCCCCCCCCCACCTATCCTAAGGGCGTTATGTATTTTTTGAACGGCCCATTATAAAGAGTACTTGGATTACTATTTTTTTAATATATTGATAACCCAATTAAACATTTTTAAATAGGGTTCTTCCCAAAGTCAGATATAATTTTTCCAATAAATGGATCTTACAGTATATAAAATTCTACTTTTAAAAACACCTGGAAAATATTTTTTACATATTGTTTACTAATTTTAATTTAATGCTGAAATATGAATTTTCTATCACGATGTCGATTGGATGGTCCCTTTGACGTTAAAGGGGTCAGATTTTCCACCGATGTATTGTTTTGGTTATGCGCACATCAAAAATAAGTCACAAAATATTATTGAAAAAAAGATTATAAACATTATATAAATACATAAAACTAAAACTTTTATCAAGAATTCATTGAACAATTACTTTATTGCTGTCATATTTACTGAACAATTCGTAAATATGTACGATTTTAAAATGTGGTAATAATTGTACCACGAAGTGAATTGTACTTACTGTTTTCCGTCAACGTACTACTGAATCTTAATCCAAATATTACAACAGGATAACTTTTTTTGTCGCATAAACATTAACAAATAAAACTATAAAATCCAAAAAGTCAGAATTGACAGCAGACCGCTGCCTAAGCTCTTTATCATGAGTTTCGTTAGTTTAAATCAAAGCCAAACCGTCAAATTCATGGAGAATAGACCCAAGGAGACCAAAGTCCTGTACATTGACTTCACGAAAAACGAGCAGGTTTATTCGCAGAGTACACACGCCTTAACTTCCCGTGTGTGGCGCTCGTATGAACATTTGTACAAATATGACCGCCCACGTGAAAATACAATAATATAACTTTAATTTATGTGCAATTAAATACTTACTTATACTCAGTACGTTAAATATATAACTTATAAAGTGAAAGAACAATATCGAAATGGTAAGTACAATACTACAAAACCTACAAAAAAGAAGTTATCATAAAAGAACGAGTTCAATCGCGGAAGCGTATTTTCACGTGGGCGGTTATATTTAAATCACGTGATTTGTACAAATGTAAGGACCCTCTAGTGAAGGACGTGTTAAACTTCCCCTACTCCGACCCCTTCGCCATGACAGTTGGCACGGAAGAACGTAAACATAAAAATGTAACATTAAAAACATTGAGCGTTAGAGATGCACCACGGGACGAGAATTTATTGGATCTCGGTTGATATCGCCCGTCACGAGATATTTTTGTTGTCGAGGACTTGTTTTTTTTTACATTTTGCGTAAATTTCATAAATAAAGTATTTGATTTCTAAGGTATTTATAAGGTGTTCTACTATTTTATTAAGTCATTTATAAATTATGGAACTGGAATTTTGATGAATAAGAAGGCAAAGAAGGAGCAACGTCAGTTTCAAGCTTATCAAAGTAATAATCCAATAATAAATCAAGTAATGGAGCATAATAATTGTACAAAATCTAACCACTTCATTCATAGAACATTAGGTCAGAATAATTGTAAACAAGCTTAAAATTAAAAAGAGTAGAAAATCTAAAGGCGAATATTCCAGTAATCGTGTATGTCCCAATAAGCGTGAAACTTGGTTACAATTTAAATATATCGATAAAAAATATATTAAAAGTAAGATTACATGATAAAAACCATTTATTTTTGGCATTTTCTGATAGGAAATGAAATTTGAATGCATTCAAAATGAATAAAAAGTAAGAATTTCTTGTCTCGCCCCGTGCATAAATGTTGGCATGGCCCAAGCAGGGCCCAGTTTTGCCAAAACTAGGACCTATCCTGGTGATCCAGCCTGGGTCGAGCTCGAATGAAACACAAAATCTGGCCAGAGACAGGCTTGATCGCCCAGCTTGGCCCAGGCTTAGCCCAGGCCTGGCTTTAGTTTACGATCGTTTTCTTGCCACTCTTTATTTTCTTAATTAAAAGTAGAAATTTTTGGGTTTTGATTCTTCTTTATCATCTGCTTCATCAAAATCTATATACAATAATTTCTTAATTTACAACCGTTATATTAATTATATAATTTCAAGTTTTGAACATCATTAAATAAATTAACAACGTATTTACACTTTCTCATTCGATTGCAATTTTACCGCGTAAGTACAGGATACTGTCGATTGCCTGATGCCTCCGGACTTTTAGAGTTCTTTTTATTTTAGGCATTTGTATACATTTAATTTCAATGATGGCCACTTTGTAAAATTTGAAACTTGAAAGTAATAATTAAAAAAGAGAATGGTAGTACGCCATCTTTCGTCAATTTAAGGAACTTTTACACTAGCCGGGCCCAAGCTCGGGCCCTTGCAAAATTCAGGCCAGGCCCAGGCTAAGGAATCACAGGCTGGCCCAAGTCTTAAAGCGGGCAGAAACTTGGGGATTTTCGCACGGGGTCCTGTTAGATAGGCGTGCGGAATTAAAAAAATTTATATTTAATGTTTTTAAAATTCAATAACTAAAACGATTCTTAAATAAAAAATCATATTTAATAAATTCAACAATTTAAATTTTTTAATTTGATTGTTTCTAATTCAAATTTTTAAAATATACGGCTGATTAATATTAAAGCAAAATCTAAACCATCTAACACAAACACTGTACGAGCGTAGTAAGCAACGGACGTACGGATGGACGTTCACTCGTCCGTCGCGTCATTATGTATAAGAGTTCCCATGAATTCATAAAAAGAAATAAAAGAGAAAACTTGCGTGTCACAACTACATTTTTGACCCTAAAGGCCAAACATCTCATTAATCATTCTCCATGAAGGATGTTTCGTGCATGAATATTAAAGTTTGAGGATATTCGTACGGCTGGACGGACGAATAGCCAAAGAACTAAACGAGTTCTTTCAAAAGTATACTAGCGACGCGACTGGGCGGATACAAAAGACACAAACAAAAGTTTCGTTTTCTAATTCTGGGAGTTTGTGTTAATAATAGATGTAAGTACTAAATAATTTTAGACAATTGTAAAAAAATATGTCGGGTTTAATATTTGTCCAATAAATGGTATTCCATTAAGACAAAATGGATGCATTAAAAGTTTTAAAAAAGACCCGATCCGATTTTTTGATTTTTAATTCCAATGGAGGTGTGGAAGATTTGGCGCAGTATTTAAAAATAGAATTTAATTTAAGCATTTATTAAAGCTATAGGAAGGCCTAACTCAGGTGACTTTGCCGAATGTTCTGCTTCAACAAAACAAAGGAAATTAATTGATATACGTGAAAAATATACTGGCGTTGAAATACGAGAGGCTTTTTTACGTTCGCTAGATCTATGTGATAGGAAGAAAGTATCAGAATTCATTAATTCAATTTTACATTCCGATGAAAATGAAAATATGAATGATTTCCTGATTCCTTACACATCAGAAGAAGCTTTGGCGTTAATAGAAGAAACTGATCTGTCTAAAAGTCAATACCACATGATCCATATGCAGGCAAAAAAGAGAAATGCTGACATTTACGCAGCATACGACAATTTGGCAAAAGCTGAAAAAGAATGGTATCCAGATTCGATTAAGGTAACAGAAAAGGGTTTTACAATCGGTTTAAAATCTTTATTAGATCATACGATATCTCGGATTTTTAGAAATCGTGATATTTCTCTTCCAATTACGGATATAAAGAAACCTCATAACTTGAAGTTAATTGTGAAATACGGTTGTGATGGTTCTTCAAGCCAAAGCCCGTACAAGCAAAAGAAACATGATCCAGATATGGTGGATAATAATAGTATCTTCACGGTTTCAATGGTATGGCAAAATCCTAATCCATCGTCAACATCATATTTCAGGCCAATACCATATGAATTCGCAAAAGAAACCGCAGAAAAAACAAATTCAGTAATATCATCACTTCAAAAAGAAATCGATAAAATGAAGCCCACAATAATAAAGAACTATTCCGGTACTTTTGTGATAAAACCTGATATGATGCTGACGATGCTCGACCAAAAAGTTTGCCAGGCTCTTTTTGGAACTTTATCATCTATGACTTGCTACATTTGTCAAGCTACACCTGAAAAGATGAATAACTTAGATAGAGTCAAGGGCAAAGTTATAGATGTCAAGTCATATGATTATGCATTGTCAACACTACATGCTAGGATTCACTTTATGGAAAATCTTTTACATATAGCCTGTCGACTCGATTTTAAGAAACGGCGAGTAGATACGGATGTATATAAAGATTTGCAAAAGAAGGCAAAGACTCGAATTTTCAAAGCTTTTCATCAGAAGACAGGAATGGTAATAGATGCAGTAAAACAATACTCAAGCACGTACAATGACGGGAATACCGCAAAAAGGCTTTTGCAGACCCTGAAATAACAGAAGAAATTACAGGGATAGACTTGGAATTAGTGGAAAGATTTGCGTACATTCTGCATAAATTAACAAGTACAGAGCCAAATGACTTGGAAACAATTGAAATGTATACTATGGAAACCGCAACACTGTACGTACGTTTATATCCTTGGTTATTGCATGGAGCTGACGTTATGAAACATTTTCCATTACCAATTGGACAGTTTTCCGAAGAAGCAGGTGAAGCTTGGAATAAAGAATGCAGGAATATTCGAGAGTTCAATTTACGAAAGTTTTCTCGCGTTACTACTAACACTGATTTAGCATACAAACTGTTAGTGAGCTAAATATTTTAAAATTCTGAAAGGACCCCGCAGCAAATGTGCATGAAGTGGCCTTCGGTCAATTATGATATTTGAACTTAAATCTTTATAAACAATTTAGATAAACAAATTCCAAACTTTGGCAGCTTCACTTAGAAAAAGTCGGGGCTTCAATCGCAATAGATTGAGAGTGAATCATAACTCTACATGCTAAGACTCACTCAATATAAAATCTTTTGACAATAACCCAGCGACTTGATAGACAAACCCCTAAGTTTGCAGAGATTCGTATAAGAAAACGGGATTGGCAATAAATGCAGAAAAACAAGTACTTTTTCATAAAGGACCCCGCAGCAAATGTACATAAAATGGCTTTCGGTCGATTTTGAATAAACTTCGTCAAATTGTAGTTCTCAATGCGTCGATGAAAAGTGTTATGGGGCGCAAAGTCCAAAAATGGACAGTTTTGGAGTTATAGAGGGTTAAACGTCCAACCCTTCTAAGAAAAATTACCAAATATCTTGAAAACTGCAGCACTGTGAAAAAAATGTTCCCTATGAAAGTTATTGGGCTCTAATAGGGAAATGAAAGAAAGTCATGGCCTTAAGACACAGGTCATTTTTCAAGGTTATTCAATCCGAACTTGTCATTTATTGCTAATATTAACCCAATAAAGACAAGATATGAAGAGTAAATCAATATAGAACCGAGAAGGATGTTTTCAATATCTAGCTAATTAAGGCAAGACATGCGCGAGACTAAGTCAGTATCCAGCCAATGAAGGCAAGATATGACCAGGATGTTATCAATATCTTGCAAATGAATGCAAGGTACATATATGAAAGACTTAGTCAATATCCAGTAAAATAAATGCAAGACATGAGCGAGACCTGGTCAATATCAGGCCAATTTTAAAGGAAAAAAGTCTGTTAAATCTCTTAAAATCTTCGGAAATTTGTGAAAATCCTTTAAAGTCTTTTCAGTTTCTTAATATTAATCTATCTACATGTATATATATGATCAAATGCTTCTTCGGGTTGCGGATAAAGAGTACGGGGCCGAAAGCTGAATGGCACCTGGGTGAGGTGTCTAAAATGGTGACTGAGATACCGGGTAACCTCTCAGAGTACGCAGCCTTATCCTTGTATGCGGGGCAACAATAATAACACCAAATATAGTTATAGTAACTGCGGTTCAAAGCAATAGAATGCGCAGGGCTCATAGAATGCCGACCACTCTAGAGCTGCGGCAGTCAAAGAAGATGGAGTCAGTGCGATGGATCAGCGGAATCTTGGGGCTTTTAGGTGGACGGAGCGACAAAATGAAGATTTGCTAGAATGCTATGATGCGAGTGTAACTCCTGAACGAGAGAATTACATGGCACGACTGCATGCTCTGTGGTGCGAGAAATACTCAGATCTATCGCACTTTTCATATCAACGTCTGCGAAACCATGCCGAAGTACTCCACAAAAAGGCTATATAAGGGGAGCGCCTACTCTACCAGTGCCAGAATGAGCTGGTAGCGGAGAAAGAGAATTCACAAGACCAACCGTGGGCAGGCATCCGATAGATGACGAGCGATGCTTTATGACTCGGAGAAACATCAACACCCAGGTTTCTCTCAAGCCTAAAGATCTGGCTGAAACGGATGAAGAGCTTCGTGGACAATTTTCCCAAGAATCCGACCTCTGGACTATCAATTGTTGTGTGTATAATGCAGCGAGAGCTTTGGCCGATGCGAACCGTAAAACAAAGCCAACGGTTGCTCATAAGATCACAAGACGAATTCATCAACTCGTCATAAAGATAGGCTGGGCAAGACAGTACGTGTCCTGAATTCAGTGTGTGATTGACTATATAACATCTGGCAGGAATTTTACCGCCAAGGTTCGAAAGTTCGCGCGCGAACTTCAGCAGCATATTGTTGAGAGAACACGGATACTATCTGACACTAAGAGAATTCTAGAGCGGAGAGAGAGGTGGGTCAGAGAAAACCAACAGTTTCTCTCCTACCTATCTCGACTCCTCGAAGATCCTCCAGTTGCTGTCGACCACCCGCCCAAACCAGAGGAGGTCGAAGTTTTTTGGAGAGAAGTCTTCGAAGTGCAACACAGATTGACGAAGACTCAGAGAACATAAATAGCTTCAAGGAGCTGTGTGATGCCCTCATAATAACACCTGAGGAAGAATGCCCAATCATCACTACCGAGGAGGTGAGAAAAGTATTGAGAGGTATGAATAACTATTCCGCTCCAGGACCAGATGGTATCAAGACCATTTGGTGGAAGAAACTTCCTTCAACACATCAGCATCTGGCCCGTATTTTCACCTCATATTTGAATTCGGAAGAGCCTATTCCGGCGTGGCTGGTGGAAGGGCGCACAGTTCTTCTGCCGAAAATGGGCAACTTCGTTGACCCAAAGAATTACAGGCCAATCACTTGTCTGAACACACAGTATAAGATATTCACAGCTATCCTGAATGATAGAATTTTTCGGGCAATCGGACCTGTGTGGCAAGAGATGTATGAACAACGCGGCTCAAAGAAAGGCGTAGCAGGATTTCGGGAGAACCTGCTCATTGATAGATGTGTGTGCAAAGATGCAGCATCCTACCAGCGTGACCTAACGATGGCTTGGATTGATTACCATAAATCTTTCGATTCGACCTCCCATACACTTATCACCTGTCTTTTGGAAAGCTTAGAGGTTCATCCGCAAATCGTAAGGTGCATAGAGAGATTGATGCTACATTGGAAAACCAGATTACTATCTAAGCTGGAAAAAATCAAGTGACAACTAACAAAGTCAGTATTCCAAGAGGTGTCTTTCAGGACGACGCCATGACGCCATTACGGCAAAACTGCAAATCAAAAGCACAAGATCACCCATGTATTTTACATGGATGATCTTAAGATCTATGCTGAAAATAAAGAGCAACTACATGTAGCTCTAGGGATTTTCGAACGATGCACTAAAGAAATAGGACTGGAATTTGCGTTATACCAATGTGCCAAGGTTTGTTTGAAGCAAGGAAAACTTAATGGCATCTTTAAAGTTCCTGAGCTCGTCGATAGAAGCGCTATACGACACCTTTGCGCTGAAGAGACTTATGCGTGCCTGGGCGTGCCACATGGTCGCATTTAGGATGTGACATCTATCACGGATACTCTCCGAAGCAGATATAAACGGCTCATCTGGCAGATTTGATTTACCGAACTGTCGGCGAGGAACAAAGTATCCGCAACGAACATGCTTGCCGTCCCGGTAGTACTGTATTCATTTGGAATGGTTCCACGGACGAAGAACGAGCTAGATCCCTTGATATCGAGACACGAAAGGTTATGCACATAAACAAAAGCATGCATCTTAAGTCTTCTGTTCCGCGACTCTACATCTCACCCCGTCAAGGTGGTCGCGAAATATTGATTATTTTGGGTACAGAACATTGAGTCGCAAATGGAAGAGATCCTCTTCTTAAAATGGTCAGAAAGCATGAAGAAGAGGGAAAAGGAGCGTTTCCGTACAAAGCACCAGAGGAGGCTGCTGAAACACTCGGACTTAACTTCAGTATCAGGAGTGAGCAGAATGCATCAAATCTTATCTATCTCGAGTATTTACTCCTGAAAGCCCGGATTCAGAAAGCACAGGAGAAAAACTTCCGGGAACAGCTCCTCGATAAGAGGATGCGCAGCATCTTCCACTTTAAGCCAAGATATTTCTTATGATAGCTGCAGGGCGTGCCATGCACAGCCCGAGCATCTAGGACACATACTATTTAGTTGTCCAACTCATGCGGGAACGACCTACATCCAAAGGCACAATGCGGCACTAAGAGTGCTTTATTACCATCTCTGTCATTCTTACGGCATTAACCTTTATAACGCTCCGCTAAACGCTTCTAGGGAAATAAGAGTCAATTGTCGAGAATGAGAAGCGCCGCATATACTGGAACTTTATATTCTCGACAATTGTTTCTGTTGTATACTCGAGGCCTGAAATACTTCTCTCTGACTTCGAGAAGCGAACCATGTACGTTTTCGAATGTTCGACACTAGCTGACAAAAACATCATAGCCCAGAAGAATGAAAAGAAAAGACCTTGTAAGGGAGTTGCGACGATTGTACCCGGAATATTCTGTTAAATTAATCGTCCTTATCATCGGCGCTCTTGTAGGTGCCAAGCTTTCACTGGTTAGGTGCCTGAAAAGCATCCCTGCGTGTGAATAATATGCTAAGACACTTGCGGGGAAAAATGCAGAAGGCGGTCGCATTTGTTTCGCTCCCTGTTCTCAGGGTGCAAGAAACTTTTGCTGGAGCGTCGTATTGATTCCGTCTCAGACTGTAGCCATCTATCTCACGGTCATAAGACGTGGTTGTGGCTGAAATTTTACCGCGATTTCGCTGGGATTGGGTGCAAGTTTTCAGATTAGCACCCGATCCCGGCATAATCCTGCAGTTGTCCTTATGACAAAATTTTAATTATATATATAGCTTTAGGGTTGCTATTCGGGGAAACTGTACGCTAATACAACTATAACAATGTCAATTCTGTTAGTACTGCGCTTGCACTGAAAGATAACCGATTTGTTATATGGCCGTAGTTTAAACCTTGCTTGATCCCCTAAAATGTTCTATATTATTTTGGAATCACTTGAAATTTTTGTAACTCGTTTTGAAATCATTTTACATCCTAATTCCAAAATCTTTGTATACGTAATATCATAAGCGTAGAAGTATTTTTTATTACACTGGTCACAAAAAATTGTCATATGGCCCAGCACAAATCTGCTGTCCAAGAGAAAAATCTAGTGAGTGACATTTGCCATAAAGACTATTTTTCGATACATGCGCATTAGAAAATAACCTCTATGGCAAAAGTCACTTACTAGGTTTTTCCCTTGGACAGCAGAGATGTAGCTTTTATTTCAGATTTTTAAAAAACTTCTATCTAGGTTAGCCGCGAGGCTTTAGACGTTAGGAATTAGGAATGCGAAACTTACAGGGTTCGAACCGGCGGTGAATAAATATTTTCATACAGTGCAATTGTAAATCGTGTAATGATTGTGTAATAGTAGTAAATAAATGTGTACTTAAACATGTTAACTAATATTAGAGTATAATTGTATTGATAATATTACAGAAGATTAATTTTTTTAGCGATAAATTTGTTATCATTTTATGGAACTGTTTTCTATAGTTTTGAGTTTTTGTTTTCTACGTTTTTCGTATCCTGCTTTCTAATAGAGATTACGACACCTCGGCCTTTAAATTTGGTAGAATTTTGTAATATATTTCGTTGAATAGTTTAACGCAATGTAAAACAAAGACGATTTTAACTTTTATTATTGAGAATTAATTTATCATTTAAAATATGCGTCAATTTTTTACATTTAATAACTAATACCTGGGTCGTTATTTTTATAGTATTGTGGGCAAATGAGTATTAAGTCGAAAAATTAAGCACTAGCTGTGAAACGAAGTGGACATAAGATTTAGAAAAGGGGCACAGCCGCAGAGTATTGGGAATGAGTGGGGGGGGGGGTGAAAAGCGTATTTTCACTCAATTAAAAATTTTGCTAATTTAATAAAAAGAAAAAATGACCCTCACGTTTAGCTCGGCCGTGTATCTAAAGCTATAAATCTACAGAATATCCGACTGTCTAGACATTTCCTTATAAATGATTCATACTTGATTTTAAATTCCAAACATTTTTTACGAAGGTGTTTCGTTAATTTTTCTATTTCTATCTCCTATTACTTCTACTTGTAAAGTTATCTTACCCTTTGGACTTTGTCTTAAACTTAAAAAGACCTCATATAAAACTCTTTTATTTAAATAATTGCAAAATATATACTGGAAATTGGTAAAAAATATTCATTATATAATAATTCTTTAATAGAAAAAGTTGTATTGAATATATCAGAATAGTTGAGATAGGATATAAATTCTTAATATCTTTGCATAAACATACTTTATAATAAATCGTAACATCTTTGACGTAAGCACGCGTATTTTATCACCAAGCTACCTTACGGGGCTCATTTACTTTGCATGGGTCATTAAACTTTTAGAGTTCGCGTGCAAATAAATTGGGAGGTTTAATTATCTTTCCTTACGCGCAGAACATTGACCATTTTCGTATATCAAGGTTATGCATCTTTTTTAATTGTTTATAAGGAAAAGGAATTACGTCTATAAAAACGCAGACTATATCAAAATACGTAGAAATAATAGTATAAATATTTAGCAATGAAAATTATTTATAAAAAATCCTTACCAAGCTTTGAATTGTTTCCATGGTGGCATTTTTTTGCTTGAATTGTTCGTATTCCCTCCTGAATTGTTTCGCTATTAAAATCGTTTCCATCCTGAAATAAACATTTTTTATTTAATTAGATATTTTTCGTTTGGTACTTTCTAAAATATATACTTTTACGACCGAAATAGAATTCCGGAAATTCAATAGTTCAATGCACCCGAATGTCAGTTTTCATTATTATTATCGCCATCTAAAACAATCGATGATTCATGCCTGTGCTAATTAAAAAATCTTTCAAATATATGTAGTAGGTTCTAAATTTAGCAAGAGCACGAAATCCCGATTTTTCAAATATGGTGAATATCGGTAACAGGACCGCTGAAAAAATAGAATTAGATTATTATATTATCAATAACATTGAAAATAAATAATCCAAACATAATGCATTTCTAAAAATTTCTAGCATTAAAAAATTGTTATTTATTTAATTTCCATTTTTAATATTTTATTAATATAAGAATCTAATAAAAAGATTTCTTCCATGAAAATTGAGGTAACATTCACAACTCAATTAAAAAAGTCATACGATATTTATAAGCAAAACTTGTAGATTGGAAAAGAATCTCTTGTTTAGTGTCTCTCTTTAAAATTTTGTATTTTAAGATTGGAAAATAATCAATTTTTTCAAGAATAATTTTATGCAAAGGAACATGAAAA
>JAAAKG020060889.1:3397-17846 GCA_010014905.2 Druon quercuslanigerum | reverse complement strand
TTTTAAAAAGAAGAAAATATAAATATTTGGTTGATAATTAACATTTTTTATTTAAAAATTATACTATTTTTTGAAAATTCATGTAATTTGTAGAAAATTCGACTTTTTTTTTTAGAAAATTTGTATTTTTGGTTGAAAATTAATCTTTTTGATATGTAAATTGGTTACAAAAATCGATTTTCTAGGCAGAAAATCGACTTTTTTTACTAGAAAATTATTTTTTTTAAAGTTGATCTCATTGTTTCAAAATTCTTCTTTTTGGTTGAAAATTCAAGCTATTTTTTTTTATATTGAAAATTCCTAATTTTAATGGAAAACTCATTTCTTTGGTTGCAAAATGAGTTTTTTTTTTTAAACTTGTTTTTTCTTCGAATTAAAATGAATTATTTTACCAAAAATTTAACTATTTATATGAAAATCCGATTATTTTTTTTGGTTATGAATTAAATTTTAAAAGGAAATAGTTGAACTATTCTATTTTTTATTTAAATTTGATCTGGACAGAAAATCTTCTTTTTTTAGTATAAAATTTTTATTTATCTGAAAATCTGAATTTTTTTTGTTTAAGAATTCAGTTTTTAACAGATAATTGAACTATTCTATTTTTGATTTAAATTTTATCTTTTTTAGAAGAAAATTTAAATATTTTGTTGATCATTAACATTTTTTATTTAAAAATTAAACTATTATTTTTTGAAAATTCATGTAATTTGTAAAAAAATCCTTTTTTTTTTTAGAAAATTTGTCTTTTTGGTTGAAAATTCATCTTTCTGGTAGGTATAAAATTCAACTTTTCCAGTTGACGATTCATCATTTTATTTGCAAATTTACCCGCTCTATTTTGGGTGGAAAATCTATTTTTTCTAGTTCAAATTCTAACAATTTGGATGTAAATTTTTTACAAAAATCGATTTTCTACCTATAAAATCGATTTTTTTTAGTAGAAAATTATTTTGATCTCATTGTTTTAAAATTCTTCTTTTTGGTTGAAAATTAATTTACTTTATTAACAAATAAACTGTTTTGCTGAACGTTTTTTGTAATTAAAAATTCCTTTTTTTAATTCATAAACTCATTTCTTGGGCTGAAAAATGAGCCATTAAAAAAAACTTGTTTTTTCTTCGAATTAAAGGGAATTATTTAACCAAAAATTTAACTATTTACATGAAAATCCGATTATTTTTTTGGTTAAGAATTAAATTTTTAAGAGAAAGTTGAACTAATTTTTTTAATTTATTCAAATTTTATCTTTTTAGATGAAAATTTCAGTATTTGGTTGATAATTAAAATTTCCTATTTAAAAATTAAACTATTTTTTTTAAATTCATGTAATTTGTAAAAAATTCTTTTTTTTTAGAAAATTTCTCTTTTTGGTTGAAAATTCATTTTTTTGGTAGGTATAAAATTCAACTTCTCCAGTTGACGATTCATCATTTTAGTTGCAAATTTACCCGCTCTATTTTGGGTGGAAAATCTATTTTTTCTAGTTCAAATTCTCACAATTTGGATGTAAATTTTTTACAAAAATCGATTATTTTTTAGTAGAAAATTATTTTTTTCAAAGGATCTCATTGTTTCAAAATTCTTCTTTTTGGTTGAAAATTAATTTACTTTATTAACACATAAACTCTTTTGCTGAAAGTTTATTTTTTTATTGAAAATTCCTAATTTAAATTAAAAACTCATTTCTTTGGTTGAAAAATGAGATATTAAAAAAAAATTGTTTTTTCTTCGGATCAACAGGAATTATTTTACCAAAAATTTAACTATTTATCTGAAAATCCTATTTTTTGTTGGTTACGAATTAAATTTTTAACAAATAGATGAACTATTCTATTTTTGATATAAATTTTACCTTTTTTAGAAGAAAATTTAAATATTTGGTTGATAATTAACATTTTTTATTTAAAAATTAATCTTTTTTTTTATTTGAAAATTCATGTAATTTGTAAAAAATTCTTTTTTTTTTTTAGAAAATTTGTCTTTTTGATTGAAAATTCATCTTTTTTGTAGGCATAAAATTCAACTTTTCCAGTTGAAGATTCATCATTTTAGTTGCAAACTAACCCGCTCTATTTTGGGTGAAAATTTTATTTTTTCTAGTTCAAAATCTCACAATTTGGAAGTAAATTTTTTACAAAAATCGATTTTCTACCTAGAAAATCGATATTTTTAGTAGAAAATTATTTTGATGTCATTGTCTCAAAATTCTTCTTTTTTATTGAAAATTAAAGTATTCTAGTTGAGAATTCGCGTTAGAAATAAATCTAATTTATTAAAAAGTAAACTCTTGCTGAAAGTTATTTTTTTTATTGAAAATTTTTAATTTTAATTAAAAACTCATTTCTTTGGTTGAAAAATGAGTTATTTAATAAAAAATTGTTTGTTTTTTTTATCAAAAGGAATTGTTTTACCAAAAATTTAACTATTTATCTGAAAATCCGATTTTTTATTTTGGTTCAGAATTAAATTTTTCAGACGAAGTTGAAATACACTATTTTTGATTTAAAGTTTATCTTTTTAATTGCAAATTTTAGTATTTGGTTGATAATTAATATTTTTATTTAAAAATTAAAATATTTCTTTGAAAATTCATGTAATTTGTAAAAAATTCGACTTTTTTTTAGAAAATTTTTCGTTTTGGTTGAAAATTTATCTTGGTAGGTATAAAATGCAACTTTTATTAATAAAAGATTCATCATTTTAGTTGCAAGTTCAACCGTTTTATTTTGGGTGGAAAATTGACTTTTTCTAGTTCAAAATATAACAATTTGTATGTAAATTTTTTACAAAAATCAATTTTCTACCTAGAAAATTGATTTTTTTTAGTAGAAAATTATTTTGATCTCATTGTCTCAAAATTCTTCTTTTTTATTGAAAATTAAAGTATTCCAGTTAAATATTCATCATTTTAGTTGAAAATTCGCGTTAAAAATAAATTTAATGTATTAAAAAATATACTCTTTTGCTGAAAGTTATTTTTTTTTATTGAAAATTCCTAATTTTAATTAAAAACTCATTTCTTTGGTTGAAAAATGAGCTATTTAAAAAAAATTGTTTTTTCTTCGGATCAACAGGAATTATTTTACCAAAAATTTAACTATTTATCTGAAAATCCGAATTTTTCGTTTGTTTAAGAAAATTACACATTTTTTTCGGTTAAAAATTCAACTATTACAGTTAAATATTTATAATTTGTCTTGAAAATTCATCTTTTAGAAATTATTTGTTTAAAATTAAACACTTGTTAAAAATTAATTTTTTTGTCTGAAGGTTCCTCGTTTTAACTAAAAATTCGACTCTGGTTTAAAATATTACTAATTTGTTGAAAATAAATTTTTCAACTAAAATTAAAAAAAAGAAAATTTAACTATTTTTCTAAAATCCTTTTTTTTTGTTTTTTAAAAATTAGATTCTTAACGGAAAATTCAACTATTTTCTTGAAAATTTTTTTTTTAATTTAAAAATTAAAATATTTTTTTGAAAATTCACGTAATTTGTAAAAAATTCGACTTTTTTTTTTAGAAAATTTGTCTTGTTGATTGAAAATTCATCTTTTTGGTAGGTATAAAATTCAACTTTTTCAATTGAAGATTCATCATTTAAGTTGAAAATTTAACCGTTCTATTTTGGGTGGAAAATTTACTTTTTCTAGTTAAAAATCTAACAATTTGGATGTAAATTTGTTACAAAAATCGATTTTCTACCTAGAAAATCGATTTTTTTTAGTAAAAAATTATTTTGATCTCATTGTTTTAAAATTCTTCTTTTTGGTTGAAAATTAAAGTATTCCAGTTAAATATTCATCATATTAGTTGAAAATTTGCGTTAAAAATAAATTTAATTTCTTAAAAAATATACTTTTTTGCTGAAAGTTATTTTTTTTATTAAAAATTTCTAATTTTAATTAAAAGCTCATTTCTTTGGTTGAATTTTACCAAAAATTTAACTATTTATCTGAAAATCCGAATTTTTTTTGTTAAGAATTAAATTTTTAACCGAAAGTTGAACGATTCTATTTTTTATTTAAATTTGATCTTTTTTAGATGAAAATTTTAATATTTGGTTGATAATTAATATTTTTTATTTAAATTTTTAAATATTTTTTAAAAAATTTATGTAACTTGTAAAAAATTCTTTTTTTTTTGTAGAAAATTGATCTTATTGGTTGAAAATTCATTTTTTTGGTTAATTTTTTTAAAAATAAAACCTAAACCGTTTCACTTTTGAGTTAAAAATGGACTTTTTCTAGTTCAAAATTTAACAATTTGGATATAAATTTATCTTTTTGTAATTCAAAATTCATTTATTTCGTTTAAAATTCACATATTTTGTTTTAGAAAAACGCCCTTTTTAGTGGAAAATCACATTTTTTCGTAGAAAATAATTTTTTTTCTTTGCAAATTAATGTTCGTCATTAAAAATTAATTTTTTAATTAGAGATTCATCATTTCAATTAAAAATTAATTTCTTTGGTTAGAAAATGAGACATTTTTTATATTTATTTTTTCTTTGGATGAAAATCAATTTTTTTACCAAAAGTTGAACTATTTTTCTAAAAATCCGATTTTGTTGTTGAAAATTAAAATTTTAACGGAAAATTCAACAATTTGTTTGAAATTTGTTATTTTTTATTTGAAAGTTAACCTATTTTTTTTAATTTACGTAATCTGTACAAAATTAATCTTTTTTGTAGAAAATTAATCTTAATAATTGAAAATTCATTTTTTTACGTGTAAAATTTAACTGTTTCAATTAAAGATTCATAATTTTAGTTAAAAATTCATCACTTTGGTTAAGAGTTAATTTTTTTAACTATTAATTAAAGCTTTCTACTTAAATTTTATTTTTTAAATTGAAAATTCACATTTTTGTTTTTAAAAAATCGACTTTTCTCTTATAAAATCAACTTTTTTGGTATAAAATTCTTTTGGCTTGAAAATTTTGCTTTCTGTTTTAAAAACTAAGGTATTCTAGTTAAATATTTATCATTTTATTTAAAAATTTACCTCTCATGTTAAAAATAAATTTACTTGGTTGAAAAATGAACTCTTTTGTTTAAAATTAATTTTTTTATTGAAAATTCATCATTTTAGTTCATCATATTAATTTCATTGGCTGAAAAATGAGCTATTTTGTTTAAACTTGTTTTTTCCTCTGATGAAAAGGAATTTTTTTATCAAAAATTTAACCGTTTTTCTGAAAATCCGATTTTTTTGGTTAAGAATTAGATCTTCGACAGAAATTTTCACTGTTCTATTGTTGTTTGAAAATGTATCTTTTTTATATGAAAATTTAACGATTTCGTTTAAAATTTAAAATTTTGTATTTAAAAATTAAACTATTTTTTTCAAAATTCATGTAATTTGTGGAAAATTCCTTTTTTTATAGAAAATTATTCTTATTGGTTTAAGCTTGATATTTTTTAGTTGAAAATTTAACTATTTTTTAAAAAATGTATTATTTTGTTTAAAATTCGTTTTTTTTATTTAGATGAATTCAACTGGTTGAAAATGATTTTTTTAACATAATTTTTTTTTCGTTTTTTTGTTCGTCTGAAATTGGACTATTTTTTGAAAATTAATCTTTTTTAGTTGAAAATTCAAATATTTGTTTGTAAATGTATGTATTTTATTAAAAATTCGTATTTTCTGTTTAAATTTTGACTATTTTGTTGAAAATTTACTTCATTTTCTATTGCAAATTAAGTTTCTTTATATTGAAGATTTCACGTTTCCATTTTTACTCAAAAAATGATTTTTTTGTGTTAAAAAATTAAACTATTTGTTTGAAAATGTATGTATTTTGTTGAAAATTCTTTTTTTTATATTGGAAATTTGTTAATTTGAAATTTGTTTCACTTTTGGTTAGGAAATAATTTTTTTTTACTGATGATTTCACTTTTCTATTTTTGGTTGAAAATTAATCTTCTTTATTCATTTTCTATTTTTAAAAATGTGCCTTGTTTACTTGGTTTAAAATTTACATTTTTTATTTAAAAATTAAACTTATTTTTTTTTAATTCATGTAATTTGTGGAAAATTCCTTTTTTTGTAGAAAGTTAATATTTTTCAGTTGAAGATTCATCATTTTAGTTGAAAATTTTAACAGTAATTTGTTGAAAAATTTCACTTTTCCATTTTTTGTTGGAATTTGATTTTTTTAGTTGAAAATTTAAGTATTTGTTTAAAAATTTATTATTTTGTTTAAAATTCGTTTTTTATTTAGTTAAATTTAACTGGTTAAAAATTATTTTTTTTAACAATTTTTTTTTAAATTAATTTTCATTTTACTGATGCTTTCACTTTTCCATTTTTGGTTGAAAATTAATTTTTTTTAGTTGAAAATTCAAATATTTGTTTAAAAATGTATTTATTACATTAAAAGTTCGTATTTTTTGTTTAAATTTTGACTGTTTTGTTGAAAAATTATCCTGTTTTGTTGAAAATTTATTTTATTTTCTATTGAAAATTAAGTTTCTTTATGCTGAAGATTTCACTTTTCCATTTTTCCTTGAAAAATTATATTTTTTATTTGAAAATTCAACTATTTTTTTGAAAATGTATGTATTTTGTTAAAAATTCCTTTCTTTTTTTAATGGACTATTTTGTTGAAAATTTGTTTCACTTTTGGGTGGGAAATAATTTTTTTTTACTGAAGTTTTTACTTTTCTATTTTTGGTTGAAAATTTATCTTCTTCAATCATTTTTTATGTTAAAAAATGTATCTTGTTTACTTGGTTTAAAATTTATATTTTTTATTTAAAAATTAAACTTATTTTTTTTTAATTCATGCAATTTGTGGAAAATTCTTTTTCTTTTCAGAAAATTAATCTTATTGGTTTAAACTTCTTTTTTTTGAAGGCACAAAATTTAACTTTTTCATTTAAAGATTCATCATTTTAGTTAAAAATTTAACAGTATTTTGTCGAAAAATTTCACTTTTCCATTTTTGGTTGAAAATTGATCTTTTTTAGTTAAAAATTTAACTATTTGTTTAAAAATTTATTATTTTGTTTAAAATTCGTGTTATAATTAGTTGAATTCAACTGGTTGAAAATGATTTTTTTAAACATTTTTAAAAATTGTATTTGTTTAAAAATCCGTTCTCTGTTCGTCTCAAATTGGACTATTTTTTGGAAACATAAGTTTCTTTTTACTGAAGATTTCCTTTTTAATTTTTTGTTGAAAATTAATCTTTTTTAGTTTTAAAATTCAAATATTTGTTGAAAAATGTGTTTATTTTATTAGAAATTCGTATTTTTTGTTTAAATTTTGACTATTTTGTTGAAAATTTATCCCGTTTAGTTGAAAATTCATTTAATTTTTTATTGAAAATTAATTTTCTTTATGCTGAAGATTTCCCTTTTCCATTTTTCCTTGAAAAATTATATTTTTTAACTGAAAATTCAACTATTTATTTGACAACGTCTATATTTTGTTGAAAATTTCTTTTCTTTGAATTTGAAATTTGTTAATTTTAAATTTTTTTCACTTTTGGTTAGGAAATAATTTTTTTGCTGAAGATTACACTTTTCTTTTTTTGTTTGAAAATTTATTTTCTTGAATCCTTTTTTATGTTAAAAAATGTATCTTGTTTACTTGGATTAAAATGTATATTTTTTATTTCAAAATTAAACTTCTTATTTTCAAAATTCATGTAATTTGTGGAAAATTCTTTTTCTTTTCAGAAAATTAATCTTATTGGTTTAAACTTCATCTTTTTCGTAGGTACAAAATTCAACTTTTTCAGTTGAAGATTCATAATTTTAGTTGAAAATTTAACTATTTATTTAAAAATTTATTATTTTGTTTAAAATTTTTTTTATTTAGTTGAATTCAACTGGTTGAAAATTTTTTTTATCACTTAATTTGTTTATTTTATTTGTTTAAAAACCCGTTCTTTTGTTAGTCTAAAAATTGGCTATTTTTTTGAAAATTAATTTTTCTTTAACTGAAGATTTCTCTTTTCCATTTTTTGTTAAAAATTAATTTTTTTTTAGTTGGAAAATTCAAATATTTGTTTAAAAATATATGTATTTTATTAAAAATTCGTATTTCTTGTTTAAATTTGTTCTTTTTTGTTAAAAAATTATTTCATTTTATATTGAAAATTAAGTTTCTTTATGCTGAAGATTTCACTTTAACATTTTTTTTTTTGAAAAATGATATTTTTTACTTAAAAATTCAACTATTTATTTGAAAATGTATATATTTTGTTGAAAATTTATTTCACTTTTGGTTGGAAAATAATTTTTTTTTTACTTAAGATTTCACTTTTCTATGTTTGGTTGAAAATTTATTTTCATTAATAATTTTTTATATTAAAAAATGTATTTTGCTTACTTGATAATTCGTCTTTTTTGGTACAAAATTAATGGTTTATCTCTTTCCTGAATATTTGTTATCTCATTCGAAAATTATACCCATTTTTTTATTGACAATTCATTGAATTGAAAATCTAACTATTCCATTTTGGTTAAAATATTTTTTTCAGTTAAAAACATAACTATTTAATTAAAATTTCAAACTGCTTTTCTGAAAATTAATTTTTTTGGTTGAAGTCTCATCATTTTAGTTTAAAATTAATAACTTTGGTTGATAATTAATATTTTTTATATCAAGATTCAACGATTTAGTTGATAAATAATATTATTTATATCAAAATTTAACTATTTAGTTGAAAATTCGTCTTTTTCTTCAGGAATTATTCTTTTTGGTTGAAAATTCATTTCTTTGGTTTGAAATTTAATTATTTTATTCAACAAATTATTGTTTTAATTGATTATTCATCTCTGTGGTTGAAAATCGAACTATCGTTTTGAGAATTCGTTTTATTTTGGTTAAAAAAATTAATTTTTTCAACTGAAAAGTTTACTTCTCCTTTTTGTATTAAAAATTTATATTTTTCAGTTGAAATTTAACTATTTAAGTCAATTATTTAATTTAATTCACTGGAATTATTTTACTAAAATCTATTGAATTTTTTTTCAATAATTTTGAATTGTTATTGAATTATTTGGAATGAATTCTGAATTCAGATGAATTTCTTTTCTCTTTCGTTAAAAAGTAAATTATTATGTGGGAACTGTGGCTAAAGCTTAAAAATTTAATAAAAATTGTATGTAAATTACTGTTAAATGAAATTTAATTCGTTATTCGGAAAATTTCAGAGGGGTTGTGCAATTATTTAATGCAGTTCGACAACAACAGATGGAGATTGAAAAAAAATTAGTGGAGGCTGGTCCCGTGGAAAGGAAACGCGAAAAAGTTTTAAAGGATATCGATAAAAGAGCGTTCCTCGATGTTCTTATGGGCGGAACGAAAAGCATTTCAGTTGACGAGTCGATAACTAAAACGAAAACTGAAAAAGAAGAACCTGAGGTAAGGCTCTCTATTTAAAAATAATTGAAATCCTTCAATTTTAAATTAAACTTGAACTATTTAAAAAAAAAGAAGAAAAGAAACCGGGAAATGAGCGTGAATTTACTTCTGATCGAAGAAAAATTCAAGTTTTCATTATTTTAATAATTTTGGTTAACTCATGATATTTAAAATATAGAAAAACAATCAATTTCTTAATTTTTTTCAAACAATTAGATTTTTAATAAGAAATTTTACCGTTCTATTTTTGGTTGAAAATTTTTCTTTTTTGGATAAAAATTAAACTATTTGATTACAAATTCATATTTTTTATTTAACAATTAAACTGGTTTGAAAATTTATGTACTTTGTGAAAATTTCGCTTTTAACAATTTAAATGAAGATTTGACTTTTTAAATAGAGCACTAAACTATTTCATTTAAAATCCATATATTTAGTTAAAAATTGATTTATTTTGGTAGACACTTTTTTTTCCTTCCAAGTCAATTTTGTTTAAAAATACCTTCATTTCGGTAAAAAAAATTCGATAATTACAGTTAAAATATAGACCATTCTGTTAAAAATTATTTTTTTATTTGAAGATTTATCATTTTAATTGAAAATTAATCTCTGGTGGAAAGAAAAAATAAAATCTCTTTGTTGAAAATCAACTTTTTTTTACTAAAAATAAAACTATTCAAGTATAAAATTTAACCATTCCATTTTTGGTTGAAAATGTATCTTTTTTGGATAAAAATTTAACTAATTGATTTAAAATTCATATTTTTTATTTAAAAATTAAACTAGTTTTTGGAAAATTTATATAATTTGTTAAAAATTCACTTTTTTGTTTGTAGAAAATTAATATTTTTGGTGGAAAATTCATTTTTTTATTTTTTTATAAAAATTTAACAATTTAGATAAAATTTGGACTTTTTAAATAAATTATTAATAGACTATTTCGTTAAAAATCTATATAATTAGTTAAAAAATCGATTTATTTTGGTAGACACTTTTTTTCCATCCACGTCAATTTTGTTTAAAAATGCCTTCCATTCGGTTAAAAATTCGAGAATTCCAGTTAAAATATTGATCATTTTTGTCGAAAATTATTTTTTTATTTGAAGATTTATCATTTTAATTGAAAACTAATCTCTGGTTGAAAAAAAAAATCTCTTTGTTGAAAATCAACTTTTTTTAAAATAAAAATAAAACTATTCAAGTAGAAAATTTAACCATTCCATTTTTGATTAAAAATTTATCTTTTTTGGATAAAAATTAAACTATTTGATTGAAAATTTATGTATTTTGTTGAAAATTATTTTTTTTTAATTTGAAATTTGTTTCACTTTTGGTTAGGAAATAATTTTTTTTACTGAAGATTTCACTTTTCCATTTTTGGTTGAAAATTCATATTTTTTATATAAAAATTAAACTAGTTTTTGGAAAATTCATATAATTTGTGAAAAATTCGTTTTTTTGTTTGTAGAAAATTAATATTTTTAGTGGAAAATTCATTTTTTTTTTAGATATTTATCAAAATTTAACAATTTAGATGAATTCAAGTTAAAATATTTATCATTTTAGTTGAAAATTCATCGTTTAGGTTAAAAATCAAGTTCCTTGGGTAAAAGTTCAACTCTTTTGTTAAAAATTATTTTTTTATTTGAAGATTTATCATTTTAATTGAAAATTAATCTCTGGTGAAAAGAAAAAATTAAATCTCTTTGTTGAAAATCAACTTTTTTTAATAAAAATAAAACTATTCAAGTAGAAAATTTAGCCATTCGGTTTTTGGTGAAAAATGTGTCTTTTGGATAAAAATGGAACTATTTGATTGAAAATTGATATTTTTTATTTAAAAATTAAACTACTTTTTGGAAAATTCATATAATTTGTGAATAAATTCAATTTTTTGTTTGTAGAAAATTAATATTCTTGGTGGAAAATTCATTTTTTTAGTTATTTATTAAAATTTAACAATTTAGATAAATTCCAGTTAAAATATTTATCATTTTAATTGAAAATTAATCTCTGGTTGAAAGAAAAAATAAAATCTCTTTGTTGAAAATCAACTTTTTTTTACTAAAAATAAAACTATTCAAGTAGAAGAAGATTTAACCATTTCATTTTTGGTTGAAAATTTATCTTTTTTGAATAATAATTAAACTATTTGATTGAAAATTCATATTTTTTTATTTAAAAATTCAACTAGTTTTTGGAAAATTCATATAATTTGTGAAAAATTCGTTTTTTTGTTTGTAGAAAATTAATATTTTTAGTGGAAAATTCATTTTTTTTTTAGATATTTATCAAAATTTAACAATTTAGATGAATTCAAGTTAAAATATTTATCATTTTAGTTGAAAATTCATCGTTTAGGTTAAAAATCAAGTTCCTTGGGTAAAAGTTCAACTCTTTTGTTAAAAATAATTTTTTTATTTGAAGATTCATCATTTTAATTGAAAATTAATCTCTGCTTGAAAGGGCAAATAAAATCTCTTTGTTGAAAATCAACTTTTTTTAATAAAAATTTAACTATTTGATTGAAAATTCATATTTTTTATTTAAAAATTAAACTAGTTTTTGGAAAATTTATATAATTTGTGGAAAGTTCGCTTTTTTATTTGTAGAAAACTAATATTTTTAGTTGAAAATTCATTTTTTTTCTTTTTATAAAAATTTAACAAATTAGATGAAATTTTGACTTTTTAATAGATTATTAATAGGATATTTCGTTAAAAATCCATATATTTAGTTAAAAATCGATTTATTTTGGTAGACACATTTTTTTCCGTCCAAGTTAATTTTGTTTAAAAATTCGAGAATTCCAGTTGAAATATTGATCATTTTAGTAGAAAATTCATCAGTTTGCTTGAAAATTAGGTCCTTGAACTTAAAATTTGAAATTTTGAATTTTGATCTTGTTCAAAATTTAACAAACTGGATGACAATTTAAGTATTTTGTTAAAAAATCGGGTTTTTTGGTAGAAAATTTTTTGGTAAAAAATTATCCTCTTGTTTAAAAATTCTTTTTTCGAATATTCATTTTACCTTGTTAAATATTGATCGTTTTAGTTAAACATTCATATTTTTGGTTTAAAATTTAACTATTTCAGGAGAATATTAATAATTTTATTTAAAAATTCATCACTTTGGTTGAAAATTGAAATACTTGATTAAAAATCAATTTTTTTAACAAAAAATTTTACTATTTCAGTAGTTATTTAAAATATTTTGCTTAAAAGCCGTTTTTTATTTATTTTTGTTATTTTATAATGATTTTATTTATTTTTACTTATGATTTTACTATTTCAGTAGAAAAATAAACCATTTGGCTTAAAATCCGTTTTTTTTCTCAAGAATTATATTTTTAACCGAAAATTTAAACTGTTTGGCTGAAAATTGATATTTTTGTTTTAGAAATTGAACTAGTTGTTTGAAAATGTATAAACTTTGTCAAGATTATACTCTTTTGTTAAAAATAAATTTTTTGGTAGAAAATTTATCATTTCAATTAAAAATTCATTTCCTTGTTTGAAAAATGAGCTATTTGACTGAGAATTTATTTTCTCTTTTGATGAAAAGGATTTTTTTGCCGAAAATTTAACTATTTTCATGAAAATTTTTTTCTTTTTTCGTTGGAAATTATATACATTTTTTTTAACTGAAAATTTAACTTTTATTTCAGTCGAATGTTCAATTTTTGGTTGAAAAACTATCTTTTAGTTGAAAGTTGAACTATTTTGCTAGAAATTATTTTTTCTGATTGATCATTCATTTTTTTAATCGATATAATTCATCCCTTTGTTTAAAAAAATGATCTATTTTCTATTTTGTGGAAAATTTGTTTTTTCTTTGACTGAAAATTAATTGTTTTACTGAAAATGTAACTGTTCTATCATTTTTGTCCAAAAAATTCATCTGTTTCTTTAAAAATTAAGTTTTTTAACTAAAAATCTAACTATTTAATTTGAAGATTTATCATTTTAGTATAAAATTGATAAATTTGTTCAAAAATGTAACTTTTTTGAAAATTAATTATTGTTTATTGAAAATTATTATTGTTTTCGTAGAAATCAATTGGGACGCTTTTGTTAAAAATAATTTTTTTTTGCAAGATTCATAATTTTAAATAAAAATGTAACTCATTAAAAATGTAACTTTTTGTTGAAAACGTATATTTTTTGGATAAAAATTCAACCATTTGGTTGAAAATTAATTACTTCAATTGAAAATTTGAATGTCCATTTTTGGTTGAAAATTGATCTTTTCTTGTTCAAAACTTCGCAATTTGAATGAAAATTTGTCCTTTTGAATCGAAAATTCTGTTTTCTATTAAAAAATTTAAGCATTCCTGTTATATATTTATCGTTTTAGTTTAAAATTTTATATTTTAGGTTGAAAATAAAACTATTTGGTGAAAAGTTGAACTCTTGATCAAAATTACTATTTTTTTTTAAGATTCATAATCTTAAATCAAAATTCATCTCTGTTTAAAAATGTATATAATGTGTTAAAAATCTATTTTTTTTTAAATCTTGTTTTTTAAGAATTAGTTTTTTAACACAAAATCTAGCCATTCTATTTTTTAATTAAAAATGTATCTTTTTAAATGAAAATTCAACTATTTCGTTAAAAATTTATATATTTTATTCAGCTTCAATTTGCTTTTTTCTAACGACTGTACGACCATTTTTCACTGAGATATCGAACTTTAAATAAAAAAGGACCCTTTTGTCTGATCAACGAATTCTAAGTTAGAAAAAAAATTTTCATGCTCGTGAACTTGAGAAAAAAATCAAAAAAATTTGCCAAATTTTTTTCTCACACTACCACTTCATTTTTTGGCATAAAAAATTCAACTATTCTAGCTCAACTTAAAACTTGAATTTCCCTAATTGGTTAAAATGTTAAATTTTAACCAATTTTTTTTAACAAAAAAAAGGATTTTTTGGAATTATAATTTAACTATCTGTTTGAAAGTTGAACTCTTTTGCTGAAAATTAATTTTTTTTGTTGAATATTAAATATTTTAATTGGAAATTCACACCTTTCTTTAATAAAATGAGCTATTTTCTATTTTA
>JAAAKG020060878.1:0-17846 GCA_010014905.2 Druon quercuslanigerum | reverse complement strand
GGTTAACGAACTCGTCCTTTCTTTTGGCACCTAAAAAAATTGTGCGAAAGATAGATTTGATACGTTTATTTTTTCGAGATTTATCGTGTTTACGGACGGACGGACAGACAGACAGACAGAGGCCATCGTAAAAACTTGATTTTCGGATTCAGGGGGTCACGAAACGTGGAGATCCGTTGAAACATAGTAGTGTCAAATTTACGAAAATTCTAATACTTTCTCAATCATAAATGATGAGAATGTAAAAAAGTAAATTTTTGGAAAAACGACACCGCAGACGAAAAAAATTAACAAAAGTGGCTTAACAAAAAAATATCTACAATTTTGCTATAATCTCTAATTATAAAAATATATTTAAGAGAAGAAAATAAGCATTTTGGAAAAAGGACACAAGACACTTGTCGATGCTTTGATCTTTAATTTTAAAAGGCTTGCGCACAAATCTGGGTTACAAACAAAGCCGAGAACTAAACGCGAGATGAATATATTAATCAGCCAGATTAAAGAAACCTACCTAAGATATTCGTGATAAGGCATTTTTTACCTTTTGAAAAAGGTTAATCTCGGGGAGCCTCAATGGCGACCGGATTATTGGGAAAAAAAATTCTTCGGCCTCAAAAAATATTTAGCCCTCATAAAGCTGATAGGATGACTCTCTTCTCTTATTAGCAAGAACTTTTTAAACATTTTTCCGGCGGCGAATTTTTTATCAAAGTAATTCACTATTAATCTACTATTTAATTAAATTCGCTAACAACTTCATAGAGTTTTTTCTGCATCCGCGAGTTATACATTCATAAATTGAGATACATTTTTACAAAACATGTTTTATTTTTTAATCAAAAATCGACAAAATTTAGACAATCTCTAATGCTTTAAACCTCTGGAGACGAGCTTAAACTTTATGTATAAAAATGTCATTTTTTATAGGCACTAACAATGTTGGCCTTGCTGAAAATGCTAATGAGTTACTAAAGGATTAAAATTATTTGATGCAGCATCCCCATTTTATAAAAGACTGCTATGCATACGATAAAAAGCTTACATCAACTATTACATATCAGAATTTTGAATTTTCTGTTTGCGAGTTAGCAAACCTCTTTTGGGTTATTTATAGATCTCTTTTTTATTTAATCGTATATATTACCTGCTCAGAGTTGTTTTTCTAGTGGGCAAAATCTTCATAATTCTCTATTTTTTATATTGCTAGATGCAGTGTTCAAGGAATGGTTTAACTTTTTGCTCAGAAGACCTCGCATTGATAATCAGAATTTTGGTATTGAGTTTGGAGACTTCGTTTCTATATTCCTTTTTGATGAGAATGACATTCCCGGTTCCGGTGTTTTTACTGGATATCTAGACGGAGCAATTGTAAGTTCTAACTTCCCTGAAAAAGGTTCTACGGATCATCGCCTTTTTGTACGATTGCCAGATGGCACTGTTTATTATGCCGACCTAAAAAAAGCTTATTATATCATTTATGATAAAAATTGGCCTTGGCGCTATTTCATAGAAGGACGAGATGACGTTTACTTATCAGGATTGTTTAAGCCTGTCACCCCTGCTCATCATGAAGCCAGGAGCGTTTTGATGGAAAAGTATGATTCTAGTCATCCAAAAATTTTATGCATGTCTGCAGATTTAGGTTACCATACAGATAATGTTTCTAACTGGGCAAAATATACATTCCATCCTTTGTAAATCAATATTGTTAGTTCGTTTTTGTTTGTCTACTATACTGTTTTCCATTTTTTCTCTTTTTGAGTGTAAATGATCGCAACATTAGTAACAGCGAATAATTGTATTTTATATTTTAGGGTTGCTACAAAATCCTAGTGGCAAAATCTTCTGACATTTCCTTGGGCAATTTTTTAATTTATCTGACATTTAAAATTTTTCGCCTGGGTATAAATTAACCCCAGAAACTGTTATGTACACGCAAAAAAATGTATTTCTTTATGTATAGACTTAGTTTTTCTTTTATGACAATTCCGTATTTGTACTTTCAATCATCATTGCTCTTAAATATTATATAATTCTTTATAACCTTGTTGCATGGAAATATATTAACTCTTAAGGACTTTCTGGAATAAAAACAAATCTTATACAATAGAATATGGCTTCTCAATTATACCAGATATTACGTCAAATCCTTCGTATGGTTTTAGAATAGGTTTTTAATTTATTAAAAAGTTATGTAAGTTGTCTTCGGTTTATTGTTCAATATATTTAAGGTGGTTGTCGTGTCAAAAGTCAAATCTTAAGAAAAAATAGGTTTTCTATGATTTTTAGAATCAAAATTTTATAACTCATGTCATTTCGAGAAAAAAACTATATTTTTAATATAATTTTTCGTCAGAACAGTGTTTGAAAATTTTTGAGCTGCAAGTGTTTAATTGAAAACTGAGTAATAATTATAAGTTTTTCGAATGAGATCGTCAATATAACTTAAAGTTGATGAACGATTGTAGTATCACCTACCTTCTTAATACGAGCGGCAAAAGCGGTTGACTGAATTTTTGCGAGTTTTTACCAACAATACGGTTACACCAAAATTAGATGTTTTTTTAAGATAACAAGCATACTTTTTAAATTTTTGAAGCCTTCTTCTGTCATGACGCCGGTTTTTTATGCATTTATATTGAATTATTGATAAAAAAATGGGCTAAAAATGATTGCAATGACAATGAGACTGCTAATTTAAAAATGCAAACGATAAGAATATTCTTTGTCTTCAATTACTTGATGTATCATTTGATTCGCCCAAACTGGGTCAGAGTAAAAATTCATTCGCCCAAATAGGTTTATCAGAAAATCATGAAATATTCTTTATTATTTAGTAAAAATTGTTTGTTTATATCGTTGAATAAACAAAATATTTATGAAAAAATATTCAAACTGTTAAGTATAAGGAACTTTTTTCGATTCATAAGATCTAAAATACTTTTTCAAGCAATATACGCCGCACAAATTTATACATTAGCCTAAATTGGGACATTTATCTTATGTAGATATTACGGTATATTATATCTAATATCTTCTATTCAACATACAAGACATTAAAGGGCTTTGTCTCTGAATGGGCCTCACTTTTTCTGTCTCTTGAGCATTCGTCGTGTGGGCTCTGGTTTTTCGGGTATATATTACGCTATAAGTTTTGGTGGAAAAAATTTTGAATACATTTCTTGTGCGCTTTTCTTGGTTGTTAAATACAGTAATGTCTTCGACTGGGTTTGCTGAGTTTTCCATCTTAGCCTGCACTATTGGTTGTAATTGGATGGGGTATTAAATTCATGAGAGAGGATGAATATTCTGTTTCCGCAGTGTCCATATTTTCGTTATTTGATTTTGAGAAACTTGTGTGTTTCTCAATGTATCTCTAAGTGAGTCCTTGTTTCAACCTTGGATTGGGCAGTGTTTAGCGAGGAGTCCTTCTTCTCTGCATAAAAAACTAGTAGCTTTCACGTTGGTATAAGAGATCCAGCATTTAGTGTTACCATACGCGATTTTTATATTGTCTATAAGAATAGTTATGTCTTCAGGGTTTATATATACTTGTCGTCTAAAGTTCAACATGTGCGTACTCTGGATCATTTATGCTTGCTCTGATACAAGTCATTTGAGAAACTAGAGTAATATTGAGAGCCCTAATTTTATATTCGATGGCGTAATGCGGTATGATGGGACACTCGCTAGAAATAATTATTCTTTTGACTTTTGATGTTAGCGGTCTAAATTTCAGCATGTGAGAATTTACATTTATTTTCGTACCTTTCTCCGTGAGTTTGTCAACAAGCTCTTGTTTGCTGAAGTAGGCACATATTTTACTGTTTGAAATTTTTTGACGAATAAAATATTAGCTGGAACGATGAATTTTCTAGTGGCGAGAGTATAATCTTTGATCGTTAAACCTTCACTTGCATCTGCTACTATAGCTTGATCCTTCTTGGGGAAGTGATCCTGCTGTGTTACTCTGGCGTAGGACACTTTGGTAGGTTTTTCATTCTGGGAGAAATTTGATACATTCTGATTTAGATCAGTTTGTGAGATGTCACCCTTGTAGTCAGAGGTCATCTATAGCTGGATAGGTGCACAGTCGAGACAGTGCAACTGTACTATGTCTTCACTAAACACTAGCACAGCACTGCTTAGGATTTGTCATACTCGCGGTTTCTAAGTTGAAGTACCATGCTCTGTAGTAAATACTCATACGCGAGCCAGATTGTAAACACGTCCTACCTTGCTGAAGTTGCAGACAAGACTAAAAAAAATAAAAATAAGAAAAATAAGCATTTTTACACAATTTATCTACTTAGCTTTCGAGCTATTTTCTAATTTGTTAACATATCTCCAACGAATAATTTTCGATGAATTCTAAAATTAAAAATAATATTTGATTTAAATTTGATTGGAACAAAATTTCCGATTCGATTCTTATTTTAAATGAAGAAAAATATCTGAATGACTTTATTTAAATTTGATTTGAATTAAAATAATACGAAATAATTATTTTAAGAAAATAATTGATTGGCTTGATGAAAATTTCATTTAAAAATCAATTACCGATATTGAAATTAAGAAGAATATTTGAAATTTGAGTATTAAAAATTTCAATATTTTCTTAAATCAAGAAGAGCAATATTCAAATTTCGTTTAAAATTAAAGCTAGATTTTGAATTCTGAACTGAAATAAAGGATAAATGTTTCGTTACGAATTGTTATTTTTAGAGAGGTAGAGGGTATTTTTACACAAATAATTTATAATTTGAATTAAACAATTTTATTTCCTTTTAAAATTTTTTCTGAATTTTTCTAGATATTATTGATAAAGGAGAAAATTTTAATTGTAAGTGATATTTGATTAATTTGTGAACTTTCTCATATTTGCGAAGAGATAAGGAAAACTAAATTATGGAAAAAAACTGCTTTTTAGGATTTTTGGAAAAATTTTAAATGATTTGGGTTTTATTTTAGAAGAATAATATTGCTTTTTGAAGATTTAGAAATTTTGTGGAAAAGAATTTGGAAGAATTTGAGGCGATTTTTGTAATTTACAGGAGTTAAATTTTTTTTAGCTAAACTGAATTGTAAAGAGTGTCAAGAGATTGAAATCAATGTTTCTATGATTCATTGTCCTCAAGCTTTTGAAAATAGTTTAAGATTTCAAGATAGAGTTTAGCAGATTTTAATGCAAAAATTTTCAACTCGGTAAGACTAAAAAATACATTTATTAAGTGAAAAAAATACTTGGTAGAATTGAAGAAATACAAATATAATTGTAAATTTTAAAAAATGTATATATTTAGATTTCTGAAAATTTTAATAAATAACTTTACAAGCTTTAAAAGAATTTGCAATGTTTCAAGAGAATAAACTAATTTGTCGAAATTTCCTCGGAAAATTTTCCATACTTTTGAGAAAAATTCGAGTCAGTTACAAATATTTTTAGGAATTTAAGTCGTTTAAAATAGATTAGAAGTATATAAAAATTTAGAAGCATTTCCCAAAATTTATCAAATATTTCTTGATGCGCGTTTGATCTTTGACATGCATTTGTAAATGTATATTTCCTAAACCACCATAAAATAAATAAAAAACTACAATCCTTTTTTTAAACATTTTTCTGTATCTCGCGTTGTTATGCCAAGAATAGGATTTTGTTTTTCATCTTTTTTATGGATAAAGAAAAATATCATAAGTCTTCTTTTATATTGCTTAGGTATCTCGCCTCTTTTGTCGTAATATTGGAATGTTGTCTTTTGTCTTATTATTGGAATTTTTTGATTTTCTGCACATTATTTACGACTAATAAAAACAAAATGACGAGTCCTATTGGAAAATGGATCAAAGGTCTTTTGTAGGATTTTTCAAAAGCTATCGTTTCTCTTTCAGACGTTTTTTCATATCGTGCGTTGTTTGGCGTAAAACTTTGATCTTCGATTCATTTTTTAAAAGTATTTTGTAAATGCTAAAACTGTGATAATTTCCTTTTCCTCAAAAAAAGTCTTTGGGATAAATTATTTGGCTTTCTAAATACTATGAACAGTCGCACATAAAACTTTTAAATATAAAAAAGTGGTCCCAATATTGTGAGCGCATTTTTATTTTTCTATTATACTTTTATTCATTTTTTCTCCTTTCGTGTGTAAGTCCTTGCAGCATTAGCGACAGCGAATAACTTCTTACATTTGCTCGCAAAATTTTTTATTTTGCCTGACAGTTACAAATTTTTCTTTCGGGTTTGTTCTCGCGTTGTGCGCTCTATGATGCGTTTACCTCGCGCCACCTCTTCAAATTAAAAGTCAAAGCATCGGCAAATGTCTATTGGTGACTTTGAATGCTCTTTGGTTAAAACGCCTTCAGCTTTATTCGCGGCTTTATTCGAGTTTATTCAGATATTACAAAATAAAGTACAAATCTTACTTTTAACGATTGCTTTAATATTTGTTTCTTATTTTAAATTAAATTTTATTTTTAGCCACGCTGAAAAATGTATATCATTTCAATAAATTTATATTATAACCATTCATAATATGCATTACTATTAGAACAAAAGTATTTTCATTGTCTAGTTTTTATCATAAAAAATGCGCATTATATTTAAATAGAAATTATTATTAAACATTTTACTGCAACTTGTGCACGTTTTTTCCATAAATTTCATTTGTTCATATTCAGTGTAGATATAATTTAGGTTAAAAATGTTATTAAATAAGATGTATCTTGTGTCCTTTTTCCAAAAAGTTTATTTTTTACTTTAAATATATTTTTATAACCAGAATTTATAACAAACATGTAGATATTTTTTGGTCAAACAACTTTTGTTTTTTAACTTTGTTCGTCTCTTGTGTCGTTTTTCGAAAAGTTTATTTGCTTCATTTTTTTAACTTCTACGATTGAAAGAAAATCTATTCGTCCTCTCTAAGAATGATTAATAATGAATTTATAGATCTTTTTGGTGTAAATAACTTCAGTCTGTTAATTTTAGTTCATACCTTGTGTCGTTTTTCGTGTAAACTAATTTTTTAATATTTAATGTTTTTTACGTTTAAAAGAACCACGCTTTTGCCTGTTAATTTTGTGTATGTGTAATTCTGACTTTTTAACATAATGCTGGAATTTTGAATAAAGTGATTAAAGTTTCAACAATAACCAAAAGATAAATTTTCAAATACGAAATATACATTTTAAATGAAATAGTTTAACTTGTAACCAAAGAGATAAATTTGCAACTGAAAATATGAAAACAACAAAAAACAAAAAAATGATTTATCAAGGAAGTAATTCACCAAAATAGTCAAAAAGAGTTGTTGAATCTTCAACCATAGGAGACTTAGATTTAATCGAACAGTTGCATTTTTATGTATAAATGTGACATTTCTACTGGAAAAGATAAATTTTTAACTCGTGAAGACAAAACTTTTAACAAAAATTAATACCTTTTAATAATATTCTAAATTATTAATCAATTAATGATATTTTAAATTAATAATCTTTTAAATCTTTTAATATAGTTGAATTTTCAACCAAACAAGATGACATCTCAACATAATTTTTGAATTTTCATCCAAAAACGTGAAGTTTTAAATAACAAAGGTGCAATTTCTACTAAAATGGATAAATTTTTGAAAGAAAAAAAAAAGTAAGAATAACAGTTGTTTAATTTTTATACAAAAAAGATTACCGTTGACTTTTCAAAAACGAAAATATGAATTGTAATCAGAAAGTAAATTGTTTACAATTTTTTAGAAAAATAGAAAAGGGTTATTTTCATTTTTAGGAATAAGTTTTTAAACAAAACAATAAATTCTCTACCAAATTATTGTATTTGCATCTAAATATTTTGACATTTAATAAAATTAAACGTGCATCAGTTGAATTTTCATGGAAAAAGGTAAGTGACCACGAAAGATAAAGATTCAACAAAATAAAGAAATTTTCATATAAATCGAAAAATTTTTAACTGAAGAAGATTGATGTTCAAGCAAGCATGATATAATTGAGTTTTTCGACACAAAATTAATTTAAAATAAAATTCAATTTACAAACCAGTGCAATGAATTTTCAATAAAAAATATTAAATTTCTACCAAAATAAACTTTCAGTAAACCGTAAAATAGTTAAATTTTTATTTAATCAAATACATTTTTTAACTTAACAAAATTAATAAATTTTGAAGAAAAAAAAAGATTTTTCAACCAAAATGAGGATTTGGCAGTCAAATTTATTTTAAAAAAATACGAATGAAAACAAATTTTATATCCAAAAAATATTTGAAGTTTTGTTATTCATCACTTTTTTATAGGCTAGATGCTTATTTTTTGTTACATTCTTAAAAAACTACATTAAAAGTTTGAAAAATCAATTTTTGGATGAATTTTGGACAAAAGTCGTTCACCCAAAAAAAACTACAATTTTGTTATTGATTATTTTTTTTAAGGATGCGCAGTTTTAGTTTAAATCGTACAAGAAATTAAAAATCAAAAAATTAAAATTTTTAGACAAACGACACAAGCACTGACAAAATTTAGAAGACAAAAGCTGCTCTTTCAAAAATGAGTAAAGGGGCATATAAATTTGTCATGAATAATTTTTTAATACGACAAGTAGTTTTTCATAATCGTAAAAAATAGCATTAGAAACAAAAAATTAAATTTTTTCAAAAACGACAAAAGATACGAAAAAAAGAGAATAGGCAAAAGTTGTTTACCAAAAAATGATCTACAGATTCGAGAGAGACACTAAATCAGAGAGGTGACTAAAGAAATTAAGTTGATTTTACTACTTTTGTAACCAGGAAAAGATACCGCGCATTAAAGTCTCGAAATTTCAGTCATCGTGACCAACACATTCAAAATTTACATATTTCTAAAGTTTTTTTGAGTAAGAGATCCGGTTGTGCGACAAATTCTCAGATAAGAAATCAACAGTCGTGTTTCGTTCATTCATTGGAAAATAATTCAACTGAACAGTTCACTTTTTATAAAATTCTAGAAAAACAGTTTCCAATTCTCTACAATCGTCTATATACAGAACAAAATGAAGATATTCATTCAACTCATTGTCTGCGTGGTTTCCCTCAGCATTACTAGTAAGTTTACATTTTATAATATTTATACTACTACCCATTTTTGATAATAATTTTTTAATAGGATGCGCAGTTATTATTTTATTCGTAAAAAACAAAATTAGGAATGCAAACATTTAATTTTCGGACAAACAATACTAGAGATGAAAAAAATAAATAGAAAACATTTGCTCTTCCAAAAAATAGAGAAAAATCATTCAAATTGGAGATAAATAATTTTTGATAGGCCAAGTAGCTTTTGTTTTTTTCGTAAAAAATGACATAAGGTCCGAAATAAAATTAACAAAAAAAAGTTGTCCACCCAAAAAAGGTCTAAAAAATTTTTAATAATCATTTTCAGATAGGACGAGTAGATTTTCTTTCAATCATAAATAATAAGATTAAAAATAAAAAAGTAAATTTTTGGAAAAACGACACCGCAGACGAAAAAAATTAACAAAAGTGGCTTAACCAACAAATATTTACAATTTTGCTATAATCTCTAATTATAAAAATATATTTAAGAGAAGAAAATAAGCATTTTGGAAAAAGGACACAAGACACTTTTCGATGCTTTGATCTTTAATTTTAAAAGGCTTGCGCTCAAATTTGGGTTACAAACAATGCCGAGAAATAAACGCGAGATGAATACATTATTTAGCCAAATTAAAGAAGCCTGCCTGAGATATTCGTAATAAGGAATTTTTTTACCGTTTGAAAAAGATTAATCTCAGGGACCTACTAGTGCATTTAGAAGTCTCAATGGCGACCGGATTATTAGGGAAAAAAATTTTTCGGCCTCAAAAAATATTTAGCCCTCATAAAGCTGATAGGATGACTCTTTTCTTATTAGCAAGAACTTTTTAAACATTTTGCCGGCCGCGAATTTTTTATCAAAGTAATTCACTATTATTCTACTATTTAGTTAAATTCGCTAACAACTTCATAGAGTTTCTTCTGTATCCGCGAGTTATACATTTATAAATTTAGATACATTTTTATAAAAATGGTGTATTTTTTAAATTAACATCAACAAAATTTAGACAATCCTTAATGCTTAAAACCTCTAGTGACGGGCTTAAACTTTATTTACGAAAATGTCATTTTGTATAGGCACTAACAATGTTGGCTTTGCTGAAAATTCTAATAAGTTACTAAAGGATTAAACTATATCTTTTCTTTTTATTTGATGCAGCATCCCCATTTTAGAAACGACTTATGCATACGATAAAATGATTCAATGATCTTTTGTGAGTTGGCAAAACTCTTTTGTGTTATTTATAGTTCTGTTTTTCATTAAATAGTATAAAGTACTTCCTCAGTGTTGTTTTTATAGTGGGCAAAATCTTCATAATTCTCTACTTTTTTATATTGCTAGATGCAGTGTTCAAGGAATGGTTTAACTCTTTGTTCAGAAGACGTCGCATTACTAACAAAAATTTTGATATTAGGCTTGGAGACTTCGTTTCTATGTTCCTTTTTGATAAGAATGACATTCACGGTTCCGGTGTTTTCACTGGTAATCTAAACGGACCTATATATAGTTCTGACTTCCCTGAAAAAGGTTCTACGGATCATCGCCTTTTTGTACGATTGCCAGATGGCACTGTTTATTATGCCGACCTAAAAAAAGCTCATTATATTACTTATGATAAACATTGGCCTTGGCGCTATTTCATAGAAGGGCGAGATGACGCTTACTTATCAGGATTGTTTATGCCTATCAACCCTGCTCATCAAGAAGCCAGGAGCGTTTTGATGGAAAAGTATGATTCTAGTCATCCAAAAATTTTGTACATGTCTGCAGATTTAGGTTACCATACAGATGAGGTTCCTGACTGGGCAAAAGATAACTCTCATCCTTATTAAATCAATATTGTTAGTTCATTTTTGTTTGTCTACTATACTGTTTTCCTTTTTTTCTCTTTTTGAGTGTAAATTATCGCATTATTAGTGACAGCGAATAATTGTATTTTATAATTCAGGGTTGCTACAAAATCCTAGTGGCATAATCTTCTGACATTTCCTTGGGCAATTTTTAAATTTATCTGACCTTTAAAAAAATTTCGCCCGGGTATAAGTTAACCCCAGAAACTGTTATGCACACGCAAAAAATGTATTTCTGTATGTATAGACTTAGTTTTTCTTTTATGACAATTCCGTATTTGTACTTTCAACGATCATTGCTCTTAAATATTATATAATTCTTTATAACCTTGTTGCATGGAAATATATTAACTCCTAATGACTTTCTGGAATAAAAACAAATCTGATACAATAGAATATGACTTCTCAATTATACCAGATATTACGTCGAATCCTTGATATGGTTTTAGAACAGGTTTTTTTTTTATTAAAAAGTTATGTAAGTTGTTTTCGGTTTATTGTTCAATAAATATAAAGTAAATAAAATAAAAAAATAAATATATAAAGAATATATAAATAAATATAAAAAATAGGTTTTCTATGATTTTTAAAATGAAAATTTTATAACTGTTGTCATTTAGAGAAAAAAAAACTATATTTTTAATATAATTTTTCGTCAGAACAGTGTTTGGAAATTTTTGTGCTGCAAGTGTTTAATTGAAAAGTGAGTAATAATTATAAGTTTTTCGAATGGGATCGTCAATATAACTTTTTTAAGATAGCAAGCATACTTTTGAAATTCTTGAAGCCTTCTTGTGTCATGACGCCGATTCTTTATGCATTTGTATTGAATTATTTATAAAAATGTGCGGAAAATGATTGCAATGACAATGAGACTGCTGATTTACAAACGCAAACGATAAGAATATTCTTTTTTTCAATTACTTTATTTATACATTCAGTGACATCTTTACTGCTTTTTAAAAAAATGTCTTATATTATTGACCCAGTTATTCAATTTTATTTTGAAAATTTTTTTATCGGCATTCGGGTCGTAAGGATATTTGTAATCAAAAGTCGTGCATCATATATATAAATTAAAACAACGATGGCATAACGTTTCGACCACGAATAGGGGTCCTCCTCAGTGCCAGAAATTAAATAAAAAAAGTTTTTTCCCTTAAAGCATTAAGAATAACATAAACAAAACATGCAAAAACTTAGCAATTATTATGGCGCAGCTCCTCTCTCTCTCTCTCTCTATCCGCTCCCTCTCTGAGTGTTATTCCTGTTACTCTGCAGAAGGTGAGATGCGTGCGCGTGAAGTAAAACACTCCGTAATCCCACATACACAATGTTCACACACTTCACAAGCACGATCAACAAACACATACACTTTTTCAGTTTGAGAGGAAGTTAATAATTACAAAAGTTATAGAAAGAAATTAAGGTAAAATTCAAAACCAAGTTGCTGAATAATAAGAGAAATTAGTTTTTCTACGTAAAATTAGAGACATCCGCTCTGTACAAAATCACGAAGAAAACTGAAAGAGCATTCACAGAAGTACTCAAAATTTAACGGCTACAAGAAAATGGAAGCAAGGACATTTCATTTTTAAAGGGCTGTGGTAGTAAAACTGAGTGAAAACATGGGGGGGGGGCGGTCTCTGGGTTACTCCAACACATGGCGATCCGACCGAAGCCGGCACACATTTTCAGATTTTTTTCGTCTGTATAACAGGATAATAAATTTTTTATAGATTTTGTACGTCGGTTCTCGAATTGACCGCATTCATATTAGCAGCAATATGACACATTTCCATCACCAGACGTTTACGATGGTGGCATTCGTTTACTAACAATATGGCTAAAATGCAATTTATCTTTAGTAGGCCTCAAAACTGACGTAAGATCTCTCTTATTTTTAAATGTCGTAGTAATATCGTAATGCCCGAGGATTCTCGCGATCCGTTCCGATAGTCCTTCAACATACGAAATGCTGATAAACGACCTAATATCTGCGTTTTGAACTGTATCGAGAATTCTACTCTGTTCTTTTTTGGCTAAAAAATTCAGTCTGCGACTAATATTTTTACGAAAAACTTGTTGCGGGTAAAAGTTCTCATTGAGAGTGTCCTCTACCAGTCGCAAGTTATTTTGATGAAACATTTTATCGGAAAGGAGAATGGCTCGGTCAACCAAATTGAACACTACGCTTTTTTTGTATTTTCTGGGTGGTTTGAATCAAACTTGAGACATCGACCAGACCACGTGGGTTTACGCAACCAATTATACGTTACTTCATGGTTGTGATTCCTGTGAAAAGTGACATCCAGTAAGTTTATCGCCCTACTCTTTTCTTTTTCTAGCGTAAATTTGATATGGAAATTATTATCATTAAAAAGTTGTAGAACGTTTTCTACCTCATTTTCAGGAAGAGCTACTAGTATGTCGCAAAATAACTGTTTCCAGGTCGTCCATGACTATATCGGCTAAAACAGGTGAAAGAGGAGAGTCCATTGTCAGTCCTCTTTTTTGAAAATATGTTTTTTCCTTAAAATTGAGGTCCGTGCTATTCAGACATAACCGAAGTCATTCTTCGACATCTAACCACGGAATTTTTATCTTTTCGCGAATTTTATCTGACCTGCTTCAGACCGCCTCAACTGCCTTCTCTTTTGGCACATTTGTGAAACGAGAGACGACATCTAATGATGCGAATACATGATTTTCCGGGATACTAAAATTCCTCATTTTGTTCACTTAATCGAAGCTGTTAAGCACTCTCGATTTAGGAGCTACGATATGATTAGCAATATTACTTTTTTTTAAAGTTGCTAAGTCGTAAATCGCGCTACCTACGTAAGAAATTATTGGCCTAAGTGGGGTACCTATCTTATGACTTTTTGGAAGATCATACATTCTAGAAGGGTTAGCATGATAAACCTTGAGACTTTTAGAAGTGAATTTATTAACATATTCCTTTGATTCCCATTTTTTACCTAACTTGGTGACTTCCCTAGCAATTTTTGTCGTTGTATCCTTACTTCTTTCCACATAAGTATCCCGATCCTGTAATAATTCGTTAACTTTCGCGTCGTAATCGTCCCTTTTCATTGTTACAGTCGCGTGACCTTTGTCAGCTTTCAGAAACATAATATCAGGATTTTTCTTTGCAAATTTTTCGGCCTGTTTAATTTCTTTTAAGGGTCGTACAATTTTCGCTTTATTGCATAGCTCTAACTTTTCTAAATATCTTATTGTTTCCCTCTTGCGACTCTTCTGAATACCAACCAACGCTTTAAGGAAATAAAATTTAATTGTCCTACAGAAATTGACAGATAAAGTTGTTTTGTTCGTCCAAATAATATCATCATCTGCTTTTAATTGAAGAAGGACGAAGGAAATCAAACAGAAAGGTTTATCCGTGAAAAGGCTCTTGTGATAGCTGATATTTTCTTCACTCTCAGAATCACTGTTATAAGATTCATCGTTTGCATCGACATCATTACTCTTCTTTGACCACTTTTGCCGTGTCATCTGATGCGCAGAAGCACCGTACATACCCCACTTTCCAAAGAGCACTAGTTTTTTACCAAAAAGATTAGCAAGATCATCTTTTTCCATTTGCAACAAGACTCGCTTAACTGTATGACCCAGTAAACTTATGATATGGACACTTGCTCTAAAATTAGATGTCTCTACATGCTCACCGTTTCCTGGATAACAAGCTTTTTTCGCTTCGGAAATCTTTAAATACGGCGGATATGGATCAATGCCAGTTATTTCTTCCTTACGAAATTGCGTCCCAGATTCGCTATCGGACTCATTTTTGATCAATGAAAGTGCTTTGGATAATCCTTGCTATAATTTGAAGCAAGTTCTTAGCGGGCCTTTTCTTCATCTTTTCGGATCCATCTTTAAATGATAATCGTGATCTTCCTCTCTTTAGAACATTAGTTAAACCTTTTGTTTGGATAGGTGGGCAAGGAAAAGATACCTTGAACTCTGCTTCTAAGAATTCAGCATGGTTTTGAACAAAAAATGCTTTTTTCCTACAAACTCTTTTCCATTTTATATTATACAAAGGCATAAAAGAGTCAACCAATTTTTTTCTTATAAACATTAACTGACTTTCATCAAGAGAAGACGTAGCATTAATATTATCCAAAATCAAATCTACTTTGTTACATTTTGATTGTGAATTACTAGTCCAAATGATGTCACATAAGTGCTGATTTTTTATTCTGTATTCCATGTTAACAAATACTTTAAAGGATTCCCTTAATATCTCCGTAGAACCACGCAGTCTATTTTTTAACGTCTTCTATGAAACAAAATAACACAAATGCAGAAAAACAAATTAACAACGACTTGAAGTTGCTCCTGCTACATTCAACTGTTTTTAGGTATAGTTGATACCAAAAAAAATTATCTGTAGCTGCAGCAACTTCAAGTCGTTCCTCATTTTGTTTGCTTCATTTGTTTTACTTTATTTCAAGAAAGATTTATTTGCAAGTCGTCTAAAAAAACACCAAAATCCGTTAAGAATTGCACTGTCGGTCGATTTTTGTCCAGAAAAGGTGCTTTTTTCCCCACTGTGCTGCGGTGCGTGCGTTCGATTCTCGGCACTTGCGGATATTTTAATAAACTGGGTTTCTCTCTAGTTATAAGTAATAAGTCTTGTCTAACCAAATTCAACAGTTAGTTCAGTTTTAGAATAACGTGTGAAGTATATTTAAGAATTTAATGTCAATAAAAGTACAAGAAAAAGAATTTGTGTTTTGAAAATATCTCCTTTATAGAGATTAAGAAATTATTTTGGCCATACGTTCAATATATGTATATGTGTTTATTCAAGTCATTAAATACATAAATCGACGTTTCGACCCGTCTTTGCATCTTCTTCAAGATAATAACATCATTACAAAAATGCCTGTAAAAACATACATTTTTTCTAAAATTCAATTTTTACATTTAATAATACACTTTGACATACAATAATTGAGTATATAATTTAAATCGTTACCTGAAACAATTCGTTCGATGACGAACGTTCGATGACTATTTAAAAATATTTTTTTGTGTTGTTTATACATTATTAAAAACTTATGTAGACATCCTCTTTAAGCAGGAGACTACTCGTCTAAAAATTCTTTAAGTTATTATTTGTCGAAGAAGGAAAAATTACAACAGTACAATATTGTGATCTGAACCAGGACGACATTTTGATAAAACATACTTAGCACAGAGAAGGTGATATGACGTCAAATTTGATTATATGATTAGATATTGAGTAGTTGTATTTATTATAACTAAAGTCACAGCACGCGCCAAAATCTTTGAATTTGAAAAAACAAATAAATTTAATAAGCACTGATAAACATCAATAATGTGCACTCTTTCCGTTTGTAGATTAACGCACAAATTATTGTATTTTTTAATGAAGATGGATTCTATAATCTTTCTTTTGTATGTGATTATTTCATTTGTTAAAATTCTGATGTTTTTAAAATCAAAATCGAAATCATGATCAAAGGACTAAGCATGTTGAGATAGGCCCGTGTTATTACCGATTCTACAATCTCTTTTGTGTTCAGTTATCCGCGTTTTAAGTCTTCTGCTAGTTTCACCTATGTAAATCTTAGAACACATTATACATTTTATGAGGTATGCAACACGCGACAAATTTTCTATTGACTCTAGATCTTTTTTTGTCGTTGTACAAATTCTCTAATTTATTATTGTTTTTAAATATACGTTCATATTAAATTTTTTAAGAGAACTTCTAATTCTTTCTGATAAACCTTGCATGTACGGAAGAATTTTGACTTTTTACTTTTAGTGGAATTGCTATAAATTTGATGTGTCCTCTCTTTAATTATACTATTTATAAGGGGTAATGGACAATTATTGATAATTAAAGTTTCTTTGATTTGTTCAATATTGTCGTTTCTGTATTGAACATCACTAAGTTTTATTCCTCTGTCAATTAAATTTTTTATTACTCCTATTTTTTCAAAAGGATGATGTGAGTTGTAATTTAAATACTGGCCAGAAGAGGTTGGTTTTTATACCAGTTGTTAAGAATTAGTCCATCACCTTTTTTTATCACTGAAAAATCAAGGTAATTTAGAGCGTTGTTTTCCTCAATCTCATAAGTTAACAAATTCTTGAATTTTTTCAGTAGGAATTATAGCAAAACATCATCTACATAACGTTTAAAAAACAGTGGCTTGAATTTTAAAAGTGACAACGCTCTAGATTCTATGTCTTCTAATACGATATTTGAAATGACTGGAGATAATGGAGACCCCATTGGGCAGCCTGATGTTTGTTTGTGATAGCATTTATTAAAAGAAAAAACTGTGTTCTTGAAAACTGTTCAAACCGCGATAATTATTTCGTTTTTTTGAGATTTTGGTTAAATTTCTATATAGATTTAATTTTTTTTTCTACACATTCCATCGCCAAATCTAGAGGTATATTGTCAAACATGGAGACCACATCCAGAGACACCATGGAATGGGAAGAAGAAATTTTTACGTGTTTTATTTTTTCTCTAAAATTTCAACCAATGGATAACACTGTTAACCTCCATTTTAAATTAGGTTTATGAACTTTTGGAAGAGCATAAGCTTTAGCTACAATCGAACCTCTAGATTTCAATGGGTGAAACATTTGATCGTTAATATAAGATTTATTATGCCACCTAGTAACAAACTCATTGCATTTTTTTTATTGTAGGAACTAAGTTTGTTTGAACTTTTTTATATAAAGATCCATTACCCAACATATTTTCAACATCTGTTATGTAATCTTTTGTATTAGCTGCTACAGTGATATTGCCTTTATCGGCTTTTAGAAAAATGAGGCCTTTGTTTTCTTTTTGACAATCTGCAATTTGTTTAAC
>JAAAKG020060867.1:0-10790 GCA_010014905.2 Druon quercuslanigerum | reverse complement strand
AATATTAGCAAATATTTCAAAAATATTTGAAAAATGCTTTAAATAGTTCCTAAAGATTTCGGAAAAATTTTACAAAGATTAAAATGATTTCCCAAATATTAAAAAATTATGGCCAACTATTATATTTTATATTTGTTCTAAAAAAGATCTTTCCCTTCGCTCCGCTGGGAAGTGAACCACATAACATTTGATGACCGGTCAAGAAATATGTGTTATCATCAAATAATAACAGAAATTCGTAACGTCTTTTCAGACTAGATTAAGCTATGGATTACAAATTTTTAAAATTAAATTTGTTTTAGAAAAGATCTTTCCCTTCGCTCCGCTGGGAATCGAACCACATAACATTTCATGTCCAGTCAAGAAATCTGTGTTATCATCAGAGAATAACAGAAATTCGTAACGTCTTTTCAGACTAGATGAACCTATGAAGATATCACAGATTTCCAAAAAAATTTTAATATTTTGCAAAGATTTCGGATAGATTTAAAAGATGTTTAAAAATCTTTAATAATTTTACAAAGATTTAAAATATTTTCCAAAGATTTTAGGTAGATTAAAAAGACTTTACAGCGACATTAATAATTTCACAAATATTTTCAATATTTCAAAAATCTCTTCGTCAAATTCTGCAAAGATTCCAAATATATCTCCAAGATTTTGCATAGATTTAAAAGATTTTATGAAGACATCAGTGATTTCCCAAAGATTTTAATATTTCTGTAAATATTAGCAAATATTTCAAAAATATTTGAAAAATACTTTAAATAGTTCCTAAAGATTTCGGAAAAATTTTACAAAGATTAAAATGATTTCCCAAATATTAAAAAATTATGGCCAACTATTATATTTTATATTTGTTTTAAAAAAGATCTTTCCCTTCGCTCCGCTAGGAAGTGAACCACATAGCATTTGATGTCCGGTCAAGAAATCTGTGTTATCATCAAATAATAACAGAGATTCTTAACGTCTTTTCAGACTAGATGAAGCTATGTATTAACAATTTTTTAAATTAAATTTGTTTTGAAAAAAGATGTTCCCTTCGCTCCGCTGGGAATTGAATCACATAACATTTGATGGACGGTCGGAAGAGAAATTGAAAGAAAAATCCTTTTTTCTGAAATACACGCATTATTTTTCCAGGTAATACGTATTTAAATTTTTCAAGAAATCTGTGTTATCATCAGAGAATAACAGAAATTCTTAACGTCTTTTTAGGCTAGATGAACCTATGAATTAAAATTCTTTTCAATTAAATTTTTTCTGAAGAAAGATCTTCTTATTCGCTCCGCTGGGAATCGAACCACAAGGAGCGAAGGAGATCTTTATTAAAAAAAAATTATTTACAATTTTTATTTATTCATTGCTCCATCTAGTCTAAAAAGGCGTTAAGAATTTCTGTTATTTTCTGATGATAATACAGATTTCTTGATAAATTTAAATACGTAACGAATGGGAAAATAATGTTGTGTGGTTTAGTTTCCAGCGGAGCGAAGAAGAAAATCTTTTTCCGCAAAAAATTAATTTAAATAACGAAGTAATACTGAAAAAATAACAATTTATTTCTTGAATTTGTTTTTAAAGTATCAAGTAGTTGAATTTCAACTAAAAAATATGAACTTTCAACCAAATAGTTATATTTTGAACTAAAAAAGATCAGTTTGAAACCAAAAATGGAATAGTTAAATTTTCAGTTTAAATAATTAATTCTTCATCCGAAAAAGCAATTTTTAACCAAATAGTGGAATTTAAAACTAAAAAAGATCCGTTTTAAACCATAATATGTAAATATTAAATTTTCAATCAAAGTAAAGAATTTTCATTGTTTTCAACTGTAATGATAAATTATTAACTCACATAGATAAATTTTAAACTTAAAAGATGAATTTATGAATAAAATTATGTATATTTTATTGGAATACTTGAAATTTTTAACGAAAAAGATGAATTTAAATTTTAAACCAAAAAGATGCTATTTTAACAAGAGTTTAAGTTGTAACCTAGTACTTGTGTTTTTAACGAAAAAATGTCTATTTTTAAACAATAATTTTCTATTAAAAATACGATTTTTCAACAAAATACATGATTTTTTAACGGAATAGTTGAATTTTTAACTAAAATAGACAAATTCTCAACCAAATAGTTGAATTTAAAACTATAAATGATGTGTTATAACCATAAATGGCATTATTAAATTTTCGTTGAGAGAAAATTAATTTCTAAGCCAGAAAATTTTCAAGATGAATTTTCAACTAAAATTAACAAGAAAGAAGATAAATTTTCTATAAAAAAGACGTTTAAAAAAAATGCATGAATTTTCGAAAAATAGTTAAATTTTGAACTAAAAAAGATCAGTTTTAAACCAAAAATGGAATAGTTAAATTTCCAATTTAAATAATTAATTTTCCATCCGAAAAAGCAAATTTTGAACCAAACCGATGAATTAGAAATTAAAAATAATTATCTTTAACTGCGATTAATTTTAATCCCAAAAGACAACAGACAAGAAGATTAATTTTTTAACAAAAAATACGATTTTCAACAAAATACATGAAGTTTTAAACCAAGGACAATTTTAAACCAAAGAGTGAAATTTAAAACTAAAAAAGATCCGTTCTTAACCATAAATAGAATTGTCAAATTTTGAGTCGAAAAACAAAATAGTTAAATTTTCAATCAAAATAAAGAATTTTCATTATTTTTAACTGTAATGATAAATTTATAACTTAAATAGATTCTTTTTAAACCAAATAGATGAATTTAAAAATAAAATTATGAATATTTTATTGGAACTTGAAATTTTCAACGAAAAAGATGAATTTTCAAATAAAAAAAATATATTTTTTTTAAAGACAACTTTTTAATCATATAGTTGGATTTTGAATTTAAATAGATCAACTTTTAACCAAAAATGTAATATTTACATTTTCAATTTGAAATCAAAAAGAAGATGTTTTAAAAAGAGTTTATCTTGTAACCTAGTACTTTTGTTTTTAAAGAAAAAATATAAATTTTTAAACAATAAGATTAACTTTCTATAAAAATACGATTTTTCAACAAAATATTTGAATTTTTAACTAAAATAGAAAAAATGTCAAACAAAGAGTTTAATTTAAAACTAAAAATGAATGGCATTATTAAATTTTCATGTAGAGTAAATTAATTTTTAAGCCAACAAATTTTTAAGATGAATTTTCAACTAAAATTACCAAAAAAGATGATAAATTTTCTATAAAAAAAGATTTTTAAACAAAATACATGAATTTTCCAAAAATATTTAAATTTTAAAATAAAAAAGATCATAGAATAGTTAAATTTTTAATTTAAATAATTAATTATTGTCAGAAAAAGCAAATTTTTCACCAAACTGATGAATTTTCAATTAAAATTATGAATCTTTAACTGAAAATTTTAATTGAAAATTTATCAGTTTGGTTAAAAATTTGCTTTTGCTGATGGAAAATTAATTATTTAAATTGAAAATTTAACTATTTCATTTTTGGTTTAAAACTGATCTTTTTGAGTTCAAAATTTAACTATTGGGTGGAAAATTTATATTTTTTAGTTGAAATCAACTACTTGGTACTTTAAAAACAAATTCAAGAAATGAATTGTTTTTTTTCATTATTACTTCATTATTTAAATTAATTTTTCCGGGAAAAGATTTTCTTCTTCGCTCCGCTGGGAATCGAACTACAAGGATGAATTTACAAATAAAAATATGAATATTTTATTGGAATACTTGAAATTTTCAACGAAAAAGATGAATTTGCAAATAAATAAAAATATTTTTCTATACGATTGTTTTATTTTCAAATAAACAAAAAATATTTTGTGTACAAAGAAAAAACGATTTCTAAACAAAATACATAAATTTTCCAAAAAAGTAGTGGAATTTTGAATTAAATCAGACAAATTTTTAACCAAATAGTAGGATTTTGAATAAAAAAGATCAATTTTTAACCAAAAATGGATTATTAACATTTTAAATTTTAAATCAAAAAGAAGATATTTTAAAAAGAGTTTATCTTGTAACTTAGTACTTTTGTTTTTAAAGAAAAAATATAAATTTTTAAACAATAAGATTAATTTTCTCTAAAAAATACGATTTTTCAACAAAATACATGAATTTAAAACAAAAATGATCTTTTTAAACCATAAATGGTATTAATAAACATTCATTTAGAAAAAATTTTTAGGCAAAAATGAAAATGATGAATTTTGATTCTCTTCAACTATAATAATGAATCTTTAACTAAAATAGATGAATTTGAAACCAAAAAGATGAATTTTTAACTAAAATTATCAGAAAGGAAGATAAATTTTCTATAAAGTAAAAGATTTTTAAACAAAATACATGAATTTTACAAAAATAGTTGAATTTTAAAATAAAAAAGACAAATTTTCAACCAAATAGTTGGATTTTGATTCAAACAAGATCAATTTTAAACCAAAAATGGCATAGTTATTTTCAATAAAAAATAAATGTTAATCAAACTGATGAATTAAAATTATGAATCTTTAACTGCAATAGTTGAATTTTTAACTTAAAATATGATTTTTTTAACTTGAATTTGAAACTAAAAAACATCAATTTTCAACCAAAAATTGAAGTAATAATTTTTTTAGATATTTAAAATTTTATACAAAGTGATGAATTTTCAACGAAAATGATTAACCTGTACCTAAAATAGTTGAATTTCAAACCAAAAGGATGGATTTTTAACCAAGAAAATTAATTTCTACTGAAAAGACGATTTTTTAAAACTAAAAGATATAATTTTTCCAACAAAAAATGAGTAGTTAAATTGTCAGTAAAAAAAATAATTTTAAGCTAAAGGGTTGAATTCTTAACTAACTTGATGGAATATTCATCTAGAATACTTACATTTTCAGTTAGAAAATAATTAAAAAAAAAAATTTCAACAATATATTTAAAGTTTCAAATGTAATAATTAAATTCTCAGTAATAAAATTAACCTTTAGTCCAGAAAAAGACGAATTTTTAAGAAAACAGCCCAGTTTTCAACCAAATAGAGGAATTTTTTATTTAAGCGATAAACCTTAAAAAATAGTTTTTGACGAAAGTGTTTTACTTTTAACCAAGTAATACAATTTTCATTCTAAAAAGACGATTTCAAATTAAAAAAATGTAGTAGTTGATGTTCCAATCAAAAATAATTTTAATTTTTAATGAAAAAAAATTTAATTCATTCAACAAACTGGTAAATTTTTAAAAATACACAAATTTTCAGCTAACAATTGTTAATTTTCAACCAAAAATAGAATAGTTAAATTTTCAGTTAAAAAATTAATTTCAAACAAAAAATTAATTTTCAACAAGATATTAGATTTTCTACCAAATAGTTGGATTTTGAGTTAAAAAAGATCAGCCTTTAACCAAAATAGGTACATTTTAAACCACAAAGATCAATTATCAACCAGGAGGTTTAATTTTCTATCAATAAATATAAATTTTTCACTTAAAAGGATTAATTTTCAACAAAAAATGGAATATTTAAATTTTAAGGTAAAAAACTTCATTTTGAAACGGATAAAAAACAAAAATGTAAAAAAGTGGTTTAATAATTAACCAAAACTGATTCATTTTAAATCAAACAGTATTAACAAAAACATTTATTTAAACATATCATGGTAATTTTTAAACAAGAAAGGTATTTTATTCAAAAATGAAAATTTGTTAAATTTTTAAGACGGAAAAAATATTGTCTACAAAATAGGTCCATTTTCAAAACAAAAATATTATTTTTGAATGCAAAATTCTTTTTGAACCATATAAGTGAATTTTATTTTTAAAAATCTCAACCAAGTAGGTGACTTTTAGAGAAAATTAATTGTTAAAAGAATTTTTGAAAAAATAATCAAATTTTTACCTAATAATAAAATTTTTGATCAGAACAGATGAATTCTCAAGTAAAAATAAAGTAGTAGACTTTTCAATAAAAAATAAATAAATTTACGCTTTTAACAAAGAATATAAATGATAAATTTTCGACAAAATTACGAATTTTTAAGCAAACAGTTAATTTTTAAACTGAATAGTATAAGTTTTCAACCAAAATTAAAATTTTAAAATCTTCAGTTTAAAGAATTAATTAAAAAAGCGTATTTTTAAACAATTTAATTAAACCAAAGAGGTGAATTAAAAAAAATTACTGTAGAACAAAATAATTTTATTAGTAGCCAAGCAGTTATATTTTTAATAAAAGGCGAATTTTTTATTGAATAAAAATATAAATCTTTAATTATAAATGGAATGATTACATTTTCAGTCAAAAAACTTAATTCTGAATCCCAAAAAGAATTTTTAAGAATCTAGTTATAGATAAAACAAAAGAGAAATTTTTAAAAATAAATTGTTACATCCATAAAAAATATCAGCAAAAGATTTAAAAATTGAACCAAATAGCTAATTTTTAATTTTCAACCAAATAGTTGAATTTTTAACAAAGTAGTTCAAGTTCCGATCAATTAATTGAATTTTTCACCAAAAACATTGCTTTTTAGCAAAATAGATATATTTTAAATAAAGTAATAATATTTTTAACCAAATAGTATTGTTGAATTTTTAACTAAACTAATTTTCAAATTTGTAACTAAAATGAAATTTTAAATTTAAAAAAATTTAAATTTTTAACTAAACTAAACTACTTCTTTGTACCGCAGGTGACATTTCACATGTATATTTCCATGGAAAAAAATTTAAGATAATTTCCGAGCTTTTATCAAAACTGAAAAATTTATCTAAAAGTTTCGAAAACGTAAAAATCATCTCAATTCGATTAAGTTCAAATTAAGATTTAAAATTGTGTTTAGAACAGGATTAGATAAATAATTCAGATTCAAATTTTAAAATCACCCTTAGAATTTAATCTTTGAAGGAAAACTGAAAAAATTTTCATAAAAAATCTTTTTCCTCTAGTCATTTTTTTTCTGTTATTTTTAAAGAAGCTCTTTGAATTGAAGGCTTTAAAATTCGATATCGGTGGATGATTGGCAGCTGAGTTCAAACGGAGAAAGTCCGAAAGCTAATCTGGGATTTCTCTACCGGGGTATTATGGATGACATATGTAGTGGGATTATTTTTAATACTGCTTGATGCAGCTGAGCTTGACGTTTCATATTTGCGAAACTCAAGTTTTTGTTTTCTAAATAAAAGTCATTTCATAAAAATGAGATAAAATATTCTCTCAGTGAGACAGAGATTGGGTATAATTTGCAAAACAGAGCATGCTTGGTCAACAAACATCCGGATCAGAAACTGCGCATATTATTTCTTTAAATATTTGTTATTGCCATTATCATACAGACGTACTTTTCAAACAAGGCTTTATTTACATTTTTTATAAAAATAAATTATTTATATCATTAAATTCATAAAGAAAAAGGGATCTTCCATCCATTACTTAAGGATTTTCAGATGGCGGTCTGTCTGACCTGAGGTCTCGCAGACCATTTTATATATTTATGTTTAATTAAATATGTAAGGGAGTTTTTTGTTTTAAGTTATACAAGTATACAGAAGAGCATTTGAATAAGTAAGAAATTAATTTAAAAATTAGTAGTTTTCAAGAAAGGTTCTATCTACATGTTTTACAAAAAATAATTTTCTTATATCTTTGGATTCATAACGAAAAAAGGAATTTATCTGTTCAAAATATAATTAGAATTTTCAGGTGGCGGTCTGTCAGACCTGATATCTCACAGATCACTGTTAATATTTATATACAACTAAATAAGTAAATAAGTTCTTGTGTTTTTAATTATATAAGTATATGAAGGAGCATATTGCCATAATTATACTGCACTTCTGGTTTCGTTAAATTGATAATGAAAGAAGGAATTCATATTTCCAATAGATAATTCGATTTTTAAATTAGATTCGTATATAATTAGAGCCTTTTAAGGATCGTCCATTAATTAAGTAATAATTATAAAGTGGCGGTCTGCGAGACCCGAGGTCTCACAGACCAATTTATATATTTTTATCGAATTAAATAATTGAGGGAGTTTTTGTTTTTAAAGTTATGCAAGTACATAAAGGGAAATTGAAATAGATAAGACATTTAGTTAAAATATATTATTTCCATTATAATGTTGCGCTATACTTTTATAACTGATTTATTTACATTTTTTATCCAAAAATAATTTTCATATATCTTTTAATGTATAACGAAAAAAGAAATTTATCTGTGCAAAAGATAATTAGAATTTCTAATTGAATTCGGAAATAATTATACCTCTTTTGGGATCTTGCATTAATTTCGTAAGCATTTTCAGGTGGCGGTCTGGCAGACCTGTTGTCTCACAAACCACTGTATAGATTTATATATAACTAAATGAGTAAATAAGTTCTTGTTTTTTTAATTATACAAGTATATAAAGGAACATTGGAATAAGTAAGAAATTAATTAAAAAAATTAATTTCTAAATTTATTATAAAAAATAAGTTTCTTGTGTCGTTAAATTCATAATGAAAGAAGGAATTCATATTTTTAATAGATAAATAGATTTTGAAATTAAATTCGGAGATAATTATACCCTTTTAAGGTCCTTCCATTACTTACGTAAGGGTTTTCAGGTGGCGGTCTGTCAGACCTTAGGTCTTACAGACCACTGTATATATTTATATATAATTAAATAAGTTTTTTTTTAAGTTATACAAGTATATGAAACAACATTGGAATAAGCAAGAAATTCATTTTAAAAGTGTGTTATTATAGAATAATCAGTAAAAAATAAAATTGGAACTTTTAATTAAATTCGGCGATAATTACACCCTTTTAGGGATCGTCCATTAATCAAGTAAAATTTTCAAGTGGCGGTTTGTAAGACCCATGATCTCGCTGACCACTTTATAAATTTATATCAAATTAAATAATTGAGGGAGTTTTTGTTTTTAAAGTTATACAAGTATATAAAGGGACATTGAAATAGGTAAGACATTTAGTTAAAATATATTATTTCCATTATAATGTTGCGCTATATTTTTATAACTGATTTATTTACATTTTTTAACAAAAAAAAAAAATTCTTATCTTTTTGTTTCATAACAAAAAAAGGAATTTGTTCAAACGATAATTCAAATTATGAATTGAATCTGGAGATAATAAGACCCTTTTAGGAATCTTAAATTAATTATGTAAGGATTTTTGGGTGGCGGTCTGTGAGACCCGGGGTCTCACAGACCACTGTTTATATTTATATCTTAATAAATAAGTAAAGAAGCTTCGGTTTTTTTTTAAGTTATGCAAGTATGTGAAGGAACATTGGAATAAGTAAAAAATTAATTTTAACAATTTATTATTGTCATCATATTACTGTAATATTTAAAAAAGGCTATATCTACATTTTTTATGAAAAAGAAGTTTCTTTATATCTATAGATTCATATTGAAAACATTTAATCTGTACACGATCGCATAATTACGTAAGGATTTTCTGTTGGCGGTCTCACAGACCGTTTTATATATTTATAATTTTATATATAATGAAATAAGTAAAGTTCTTTTTTAAGTTATAGAAGTATATAGAAGAAACATTGGAATAAGTAAGAAATTAATATAAAATATACATTATTGCCTTAATCATACTGCACTATTAATAATGAGAAAGATAATTAGAAAATTAATTTAAATTAATTAATTAACTTATACAAATATATAAAAGGGACATTGGGAGAAGTAAAAAGTGATTCAATTTTATGAACTTTTATTGTTAATAATCTTTTGCAGAAGTGGGGTGAAGGGACTTACATATTAGAATATTGGTGCGGTCTAACAGACCGCACGTCGACACGTCAATACTAATATGTCAATTTTTGCTTAAATGAGGAATAATCAGGTATCTTCCATCCATTGTTTAAGGATTTTCAGGTGGCGGTCTGTCTGACCTGAGGTCTCACAGGCTATTGTATATATTTATGTTTAACTAAATAAGTAAATAAGTTCTTGTTTTTTTAATTATATAAGTATATGTAGAAACATTTGGAATAAGTAAGAAATTAATTTTAAAAATTAATTTTTGCCATAAGAATACTGCACTATTTTTAAAGAAAGACTATCTTAATTTATTATAAAAAAATAAGTTTCTTGTGTCGTTAAATTCATAATGAAAGAAGGAATTTATATTTTTTAAAGATAAATAGATTTTTAAACTAAATTCGTAGATAATTAGAGCCTTTTAGGATCGTCCATTAAATAAGTAAGAATTTTCAAGTGGCGGTTTGTGAGACCCAAGATCTGACTGACCACTTTATATATTTATATCGAATTAAATAATTCATGAAGTTTTTATTTTTAAAGTTATACAAGTGTATAAAGGGACATTAAAATAAGTGACAAATTTAGTAAAAATATATTATGTCCATTATAAAGTTGCGGTATATTTTTATAACTGCTTTATTCACGTTTTTTATCAAAAAATAATTTTCTTATTTCTTTTGATTCATAAAGAAAAAGAAATTTATCTGTGCACAAGATAATTCGAATTTTGAATTGAATCTGAACATAATAAGACACTTTTAGTGATCTTAAATTAATTATGTAAGGATTTCCGGCTGGTGGTCTGCGAGACCCGGGGTCTCGCAGACCACTGTATATATTTATATCTTATCAAATAAGTAAAGAAGTTATACAAGTATGTGAAGGAACATTGGACTAAGTAAGAAATTAATTTTGAAAATGTATTATTGTCATCATCTTACTGTAGTATTAAAAAAAGGCTATATCTACATTTTTTATGAAAAAGAAGTTTCTTTATATCTATAGA
>JAAAKG020060856.1:0-17847 GCA_010014905.2 Druon quercuslanigerum | reverse complement strand
TATACGAATTATCGCCTCGGTCCCTCGATTGTAATCTAATTTAGTAATTTTTCCAGTACCAAGTTTCTCAGTGTAACGTCCGCCCCACCAAACTTCACTTAATATTTCAATTTTCAATGCTATTTTAAATATTTGAAATGTCTACTATAGTTAAAAAAATTGCAATTTAATTTCCTGCCATAATATTTTATAGTAAATAATCAAATTAACTTATCTTTGAGGCCTTCATTCGACAAAAATCTGTAAGCTAACAGCCAAAACAAGCAGAGGTTTTAACCAAAGAGCAAATACGAAATTTCCTCGAAAACGCACCAGATGAGCAATGTCTGTCGATGAAGGTAAAAATTATTGAAACTTGTTTCTTGCATCATTCCATATACACACGCACATACACTAAATCCTACGCATACAACTCGTGCTCGCGCTCTGAAATTGCAATTGACACATTGCTTCTCAACCAAAAGTTGAAAAATTGCGTAATTTCGCTAATTATGTTATGATTTGGTTGCAGGCTGCATCAATAATGGGACTTACGGACATCGACATCAACACTACTCGTAAGTTTGTGATCGTAGCCGGATTCATTTTGGCTAAGGGGTGACCTCCGACTCAGGAAAGGATGTGAACAGGGCGAGCACAGTGAAGTTTAAATTTTAAAGTGATTAACAATTCACATAAGGACATAACTTTAGTTCGATAACTTGGCTTTCAATTGAGCAAAATTTTCTTGCAACATTTCAAGGACTCTGAACTTTATTGAGTAATTTGTTCTGCTGAAATCATTATTCCCCTTATCCATTAACGAGATTAAATAATAAGGGAATTTCATAAATCAGTGGTGGGTGGTCATAACGGAATTAGTAAGATTTATTGGCGTATTAAAGAAAAATATTACTGGGAAAATATGAAATCCAGTGTACAACGAGTATTAGGAAGTTGCAAGGCGAATGATGATAACCGATACACCCAAAAAACCGTTTGAAAAATCCAAATTAACCTAGTCGATCCACTAGTCGATCAATATATTTTGACAATACAATGTGACTCTGTAACTATTGCTCAATCAATAGCTGAAAACTTTATCTCGATGTATGGTTGTCCTCGATTTCTACAGTCGGATCAGGGAACAAACTAAACCAGTAAGGTTATTCAAAATTTGTGCAAAATATTTAAAATTAGGCAAATTCAATCAGCAGTTTATCATCCGCATAGCTTGGGATTTTTAGAGCGTAGTCATCATACTCTGATCGAATATCTGCGACATTTTTAATTTCCTGATAATTGGGATGAATGGCTTCGATTCGCTGTTTTCTCCTATAATACCGCAGTTCATGAAGGTACCTGTTTCGCTCCATACACTCTAGTATTCGGAAGAGAGGCAGTGTTCCCTACAAGTTTTGACGAAAGACCTCCTAAAAAAACTAATGTTCAAAATGCCACAAACAGTAAAAAAAATACTGCGATGTAAAATCAAATCCTAAACATTTTAAGGTAGGAATACCTGTCTATTTAAAAAGGGAAAATATACACGATAAAAAGTTTGATCCGTTATTCGATGGTCCATTTGTATCATATATCAAAAATTGTTCATTTGGATAAACTGAAATTAGCAGCGCACCCCGTAGATGAGTAATTACAGGGCTAGTTTATAGGATATGTCCTCGCTCGCGAGTTTAAGCGCACCTTGGGCGCGCGTCTGTTGAATCTCGCGCTTCGCGCTCGGATACTTATCGCAGTATTTATATACGTCTTTATATAGTGAATTTTCTACTTAATCAAGTATAGGTCAAGAATAAGTTGCTCAAAGCTCTGTAGGCTTTGAGGTACACATTCTCATCGTGACCCTCGCGTTGCGCGCTCGATTTTTGACAGCCATTGGTAAATGAAAATTTTCTGAACCACCTTAAAATAAATTTAAAAAACTGCAATCCTTTCTTCATACATTTTGTATCTCGTGTCTGTTGGCGTGATATTGGAATTTTCGATTTTCTACATATTTCTTACGATAAATAACAACAAAATTACGAATCCTATTAGAAAATCGCTAAAAAACATTTTGTAGGATTTTTTAAAAGCTATAATTTCTCTTTGAGACTTTTTGTCATAATTTGCGTCGTTTGGCCATTCCAATACTTTCTCAATCATAAATTATGAGATTGTAATAAATAATTAAAAATTTGTATATATTTTTTTGCGAATGACTTTTTCTATCAATTTGTTTTCGTACCTTATGTCGTTTTTCCACAAATTTTTCATTTTTATTTTTAGTTTAATTTTTATAGTTAAAACTGAAACTACGCCTCCTATTTAAAAGTGATTCATTAAAAATTTTTAGCTCTTTTTCGGGCAAACAATTTTTGTTCAATCATTCTTTTTCGTAACTTCTGTCGTTTTTGTACAATTTTCTTTTATTTTCAACGATATTTTTCATGAATAAAACAAAAAGTACGCGTCCTGTCAAGAAGTGTTTAATGACGAATTTGTAGATCTTTTTTTGTGTCACAATGTTTCTTAATTAATCTTTTTTCGTATCCTGCATAGTTTTACCAAAAAATTGAATTTTTATTTTTTATTATTTTTTGTGCAATCGAAAGGCTTGAAGGGCTATCAAAAAGCAATGTTTTTCTTTTCTTGACTTTTTTCATATCGAGCGTTGTTTGGCATAAAATTTTGATTTTTGAGTGATTTTAAAACGCAGCATTTCGTCCGCATTCACTCCAATGTCGTGAGAGCGCATTAAGTGCGACGCATATGTGTCGCACCATGCAATCGCGTCTTCAAGCACGCAATGTTGAACATATGCGACGCACAGAATGGGTACATGAAAAATAGAACTTTGTAAGAAAAACAAAACATTGACCAAGAAAAAAGGAATTCAATCGGAGTGTCTATTTATACAGAAAATAAATTCTTAGAAAGGGTAGAGTGATACAAAAATTCTGGATGAAAAGCTTCCTCTTTTACTCGTTATACAAAAAAATATAAGGATATTTCAGTATGATAATAGACATAACCTAATTCAATTTACATACAAAAATAAGTAATTTCAATTTTATCTTTCAAAGAAATTTGTGAAATAAAATTTGATGCAAAAAACTTAAGTACGTGAGAATCGAATTAATTTAATTCGATTTTGAATCGCGCGCCAGACTACAGTCAGTAGCAGAAGTCAGCATGCGCCTCGCGTACAGGAGTCACGCAGTGAACTGCTTTCCTGTCGAACTTCCGTGTGTGTTGTCTTGTTCTATAATCGCTATTTATTTTGGTGTCTTTGATGAGATTTTGTGGTTTTGTCTAGTTTAGAGTCAGTTCGTGATCTTCAGATTTATTTGCAAACGCTGACTTTACTGATTCTGCAAGGAATTTTGGTAAGTACCATCTAATAATGCAAAATTTAAATTTCTAACCTCAAATTTTGGAATCTTATTTCTTTAAAAATATATCTAACTATAATCAAAAATAGAAAATATTTTACGCAATTATTATTTGTTCCATTTTACAACCTTTAAATCATTCAAAAGTCAATTCTGCTGTCCAGAAGATATAACCTAGTAAGTGACATTTGCTAGAGAGGTTATTTTTTCGTGGGCATATAGTCTCTAAGGCATATGTCACTTGCTAGGTTATACTTTTAGACAGTAATCCTGTTTGAAACAATACCCAGTGGGTACTGATTGTACACGCACTCATAGGTCGCATTATGCGCGCACGCGTGCGACGCATATGCGGGTCAGTTGAGGACGCATCTGTGTCATTATCTGAGCGCACGTCATGCGGATAATCCACATGCGTGCCTCCAGCATGCGCGCACCGTGTGGAAAAAATTCTTATCTGGGTATGTCCATTTATTCTATAGGGGAACAACTAGAGCACATGACGGTCCTATGCTCACCCCAGGCTGGAATATTACACAGTTGACAGTACGTTTTCAATGTTCTGGTTGATGAACCAGCACTATCCGCATCCTCAATATGTAAACAAATGTAGAATTGTAAATCAAAGTTCAGTAAAAATGAACTTTTGTCTGTTAGTAAATAACAAAATAAATCTAAAATTTCTATCATCTGCTATGCTTCGCTTTGCTCGATTCAAATTTTCTGATACAGCAGCTCTAGTTTTGTATGACGCTTTTAATTCAAAGATTCCCTATATCTATTTTATTTTGCTTTGCTTTTTGCGTTAATGAAATTTATTTTACACGTTGAACTTTAAATTCATGATTAAAACGTCCAATTCAAATTTTTATACCATGCGACTGCTCAAGCTTGGAATGACGCTTCAAATTAAAAATTTACTATACCTCATTTTTCGCCATTTTTATTTTTTATTAAATAGAACACTTCCAATTTTAAATTTATGCTTTAAACATGTGAATGAACCGCTTTAATAAAAAAACTGAAATTCACTTACCGAGACAATTGTCGAACATAAATGGTTAACTGGGGTAATGCGTTAACCCAATCGATATTCTCTGCCGCACAGAACTCACAGGAAACACTAATGAACTCGCAAATTGAGCTAGCTCGAAGGCCGTATAGCTGAATTTGAAGTGAATTATGCTCAGGGTCCCGCACCAAACGATACCCGTCTATAGTCAGCATCGTACTTTAAACGTTGAATGGGGTAACGTATTACCCTAGCTAACAATTTTCGGATAAATATTTTATGTATTATTCATGATTTGGGTAAAGAAATATGAATAGACACTTAACCGATCATATGCCTCCGTTCCCTCCGGGGGCGCTGCTATTTTGACCCTCGTGACCATAGAGATATTACAGATAGAGTAGACATGCCTATAGGTGGTAGCGTCTTGCGAATGACAAGAGAAAGATAATCATTTATGTATTTCTATCTCTCTCTTTCGTTACGTACTGCGCATGCCTGACTCTAATTCAACGGGCAACGGCAAAATGCGTACCTAACCTGTACGTCTGTAAATAAATATGAGATTTGCCCATGTGAATTGTAGATAAGCTTAACCTACGTCGGTTGACTATTACGTGAGAAATGTACATTTGTTTTAAATGTTTTCATCGCGTCAGATTACGTTTTACAAAAATATTGCAGAAAAGATCCGATTCTGTTTCGATTCATGTCTTCATGTTCTGACACGAAATATAATCAACGCGCATGCGCCAGTAGACAGAGACATCAATACCTTAATCAACCTCTCTCTCTCTCTCTCTCTCTCGCTCTTTCTAAAGGCCGGACTCTCCCACTTGTGTGCGCGCCTATAGCATGCCTACTCTATCTGTAATATCTCTGTGCTCGTGACTCATCCTTAGAGTTAGAAAATTCTCGGTAACTTAAATTTAGAGAAGGTAACAGAGTAGGTTACCGAACGTTACCGAGAATGCAAGAATTTATCGAGAAAGAAAGAGAAGATTCATTTTTTACTGTTATTTATTTTTGTTGTTGGTAAATAACATTCTCATTCAACGAACTTAAACCTGAGTAGTAATAAACATTAGGCATTCAAATTATTTGGTAGTTTTATATGTAGTAAACTCCTTATTTTCAGAGTAGAACTTTATTGATTTTTAATATGATTATTTGATTGAATATTCTAAAATATTATTTTATTATGACTTCTAGATTGACATGATGCAGTGGTACACACTTGCAAAAGTGTTTATTTCACTGAATGAATAAGTAACTTATCACTGATTGTCAGTGACCGATTTCCAGCAATTTTAATCAGTAAAATCTCACTGACAATTAGTGACATATCAGTTTTTCAGATTTAGAGAACAAAGATTCAAGTTCAATGCAAAAAATATAAATTCAGATTATAATTTTTAATGCAAAATTTTGAGCGGGAAACATTTAAAAGCCAAAAAAATACATTTTGCATTATTAAAATTAATTTTCAACCAAAAGAGACGAATGTTCAATAAAATATAATATGTGAATTTTCAACTAAATTTTTTATTTTTCAACTGAAAAAGACAATTTTTAACCGAAAATAGAAGATATATTTTCATTCTATTAATTTTTAACAAACAAAATGGATTTTCAACCAATTGCTAGATTTTTCGACTAGAAAGGGACTAAAATTGATTTTAAACAAAAAGGTTGAATTTTTACCAAAAATATTTCTCAATAAAAAAACCTTAAACCAAATTGTCAAATTTTCAAGTCAAAATGACGAAAACTGTCCGAAAGAGTTGGATTTTTAACATACTAAAACATTTTATTTTTTAGTTTTCGCTATAAAAAATGGCAAAATTGTTACTTCGAAATGCTCTTTCAGTATACAATAATGTCATATTTGTGAAATTCAGAATTAGGCTAATTAACCATTTTTATTGTTAATTCATATTTAAAAAAACGATTTGTTACTTATTAAATTTGAATTTTCGCGGAATGTTGACTGAAATAGTCAGCGCCACCAAGTGACGATAGAACTGAACTATTTTCATCATCGAAACGCGCGTATAGCAACTAGAAAGAGAAGGGAGAGTGTGGTAGAACACCTATTTCTTTCACCTACAGGAAAGCGAAACCTCGCGCGTTACGACCACCAAACAAATAAATTCAGAATTGTTTTCAGGGATATTAGGGTGACATTAGAATCACTAGTGAAAAATATATAATCACTCATATACGAATTTTAATTTATTATTTTTGAGGTATAGAAAAGTTTCCTCCGTTTCAGCATGATAATAATCTTAAGTCAACTATTCTGTTGAAAATTCCTCTTCTTTCGTTAAATTCCTTTAATTTTTTATTTAAAATTACAATATTTTCCTTGGAATAGGAACCATTACATTTTTCAATGGAAATTCATTTTTTTTGTAAAAAATTCAACTATATTTGATTGAAAATGAACTTTTTTGATGAAAATTCAACTGTTTTCTAGAAAATTCGTCTTCTTGGGATAAAAATTTAATTATTTGGTTGAAAATTCAAAATTTTTGTTAAAAAGACATCTTTTGGGTTAACAATTAGTATTGTTCATTGGAAATTAATTTTTTTAAACTGATAATATATCTATTCCCATTTTAAGTTCAAGATTTATCTTTTTTGGTTGAAAATTCAATTATTTTGCTTCTCAATTCAAAAATTTTCCTAGATAGTCATCTTTTTTAGTTAAAAATTCAACTACATGGTTGAAAGTTGAATCCGAGGTCCAAAAACCCCCACCACGTCAGGATTCTGAAATAACCTCAAAAAAATCTCAACACTACATTTTTCGAGTATATTTTCCGGGCCTGGAGGTCAAATCACATATATTATATGTTTTTAGGGTCGCTGAATCCGAATCTGAGATCCAAAAAACCGCAGCACATCATAGTTGTGACATAACCCCAAAAAAAATTTCATGCAATTTTTTTCGAGTCCCGGAATCAGACCATATTTATTTTATTTTTTTTGGTCGCTGGATTCGAATCCGAGATCCAAAATACCGCAGAAATAATTCTAAAGTGAAAACCTCAAAGCGTTACAAAGCTTAGATTACGAGGTATTTCGAAGGTTATGTCGCAACCCTGACATTCTCGGACACTTTGGACCTCGATTCGGATTCAGCGATCCAAAAAAAAAATATATAATAAATATGGTCTGATTCCGGGACTCGAAAAAAAATTGCATGAGATTTTTTTGGGGTTATGTCACAACCATGACGTGCTGCGGTTTTTTGGATCTCAGATTCGGATTCAGCGACCCTAAAAACATATAATAAATGTGATTTGACCTGAAGACCCGGAAAAATTACTAAAAAAAGGTTTATGGGGTTTTTTATAGGTTCTGTCATAACCCTAAAGTGCTAGGAGTTTTTGGAGCTCGGATTTCCATTCAGCTCCAGATTAGGAAAAAGATCTGTTTCTGTGGCTGTGTTATTTATGATTCAAAATTAAATTCCTTTTATATTCTCATAATTTACGATCGAGAAAGTATTAGAATTGTCGGAAATTTGACACCACAACTTTTCAATGGATCTTGACGCTTCAGAAATATGCCATTTTTATTTTAAAGAGATCCGTAAGTTGAAAGCGTTATTTTTAGTAGATTTGAACAAGATTTACAAATGATCTTGATTTAGTTTGTCAATTCGACAAAAATTATCGAGCGTGAAGTGCAAATCACGTGTGTCACGTGACCAGATTCCTTCCTTACCAACACTTTTTATTTCCCAACTTATTGCCACAAGAAGCGCCACTTCGAATTCAAAAATTAGGATAATGAATAAGAAGCACTAAGAAAGGTGGGCCTGATCCTAAATTTTAATAATTATTATTGAAGTTATTTTTGTAAATAATGTTTTGCTGTTTTTTTAATAATTTACTAAACTTTAGGGCCAAACCCGCCTTTCTTAGTGCTTCTTATTTATAATCCCAAATTTTGAACTCGATGTGGCGTTTCGTGCGAAAATAAATTAGGAAATAAAAAAAAGTGTTGCTAAGGTAGGAATCTGATCACGTGACCTACTAATCACATGGCCTTAAAAAAATGGAAAAAAATTTTGTTCCAGTCTATGACTGGAATTCCTTAGAAGTTTAAATCAGTTTTTGATTTAATTTGCAATATTTGGTTTAAAATTTAAAATTTACTTGGTTTAAAATTAATTTTTGTAACAAACATTGATTTTAGTTTGTAATTAAACATTAAACTATTTGAAAAAAATATATCTTTTTTCAAAATTCTGCTCCTTTGTTGTAAGTTGAAATCGTTTGTTAAAGATTTAATTTTTTCAGTTAAAAATTCTACTGTTTGATATTTAATTTAAAGTAAACATTTTTGTTATTTGAAAAAAAAAATTTATTAATTTTTATTTGACATTTTTACTATTTGGTTTAAAATTAATTTATTTGGTTGATAATTAAACTATCTTTTTTTTTTACTTTTACTGCTTGACTGCAATTGGAGATCCTTTGTTAAAAAATTAATTTTTTTACTTAAAAAGTCAATTCTTTGAACAAAAATCGATTTTTTTAAATTTCACTGCTTGGTTTCAAGATGAAATCCTTAGTTAAAAACTTAATCTTTTTAGTTAAAAATTTCACTCTTTGATTAAACATTTATGTTCGTAGTATAAAAATTAACTATTTGAGTTAAATTTAACTATTTTCTTGAAAATTCGTCTTTCTTGGTAGAAAATAAATCTTCTTTGTTGAAAATTCATTTTTTTAGTTGAAAATTCAAGCATTTGTTTATTTTTTATTTTTATTTTTTATTTAGGTTTATTTTATTATCAAAGATTAACTTCGGTAGACAAAAACTAATCAATTTGTTTAAAATTTATCTTTTTAAAATTCTACTGTTTGGATTCAAGTTGCAATCTTTTGTTAGAAAATTAACTTTCCTATTATTTAAAATTCTACTATTTGATTAAAAATTTATCTTGGTGGTTAAAAATTGAACTATTTAATTTAAACTTAAGTATTTTCTGAAAAATTCCTATTTTTTGTAAAAAATTGATCTTTCTCGTTAAAAATTCATTTCTTTAGCTAGAAATTTATCCGTTTGATTCAAAATTTATCTCTGTTGTAGAAAGTTTAAAATACATCTTTCTTGGTAGAAAAAAAATCTTTTATGTTAAAAATTTATTTTTTTTTAGTTGAAAGTTTAACAATTTGGTTGAAAATTCGATTATTTTGTTAAAAAATTTGTTTTGTAACTACATTTTTCTTAAAATATCCTTTTTGGTTAAGGATTCAACTATTTTGTCAAAGTTGTCCCAATTTTTGTTGAATTTAACTGTTGCGTTAAAAATTCTTCGTTTTGATTTATAATACACAATTTTTTTCGGTAAAAAATTATTTAAAATTTTTAGTTGAGTATTATTATTATTTTGTTGAAAATTAATTTTTTTTATTGAAATGAACTGTTTTTGACTTTAAAGTAAAAATCAATCTTGATGTCTTGGATTAAATTCAACTGTTTTTAGTTTCTGTATTACTATCTGTATTACCATCAGAGAATAACTAATTTGGGGCTTATTGGTTTAAGTGGGATGGTCTACATCCAAAAGATGTGTAGTCCGAAAATTGAAACATTTCATGATCAAAGGGACATCTTTCGCTTGAAAAGTCGAATTTCCTCAAACTGGAGGTAAACGTAGGGACAATTAAGAAGAACTCAAACCGCAGAAGGAGATCGTTTTCCAACAAAAAATTAAATAAAAAAAATGTTTAATTCATTGCTTCATCTAGTCTGAAAAGACGATAAGAATTTCTGTTAATGTCTGATGATAATACAGATTCCTTTAAAAAAATGTAATATGCAACACCTGGCAAAATAATTCGTGTATTTCTGAAAAAGGGTTCTTCTGTGGTTCGTTTCCCAGCGGAGCAAAGACGATCTTTTTTTTAGAAAAAAATGTAATTAAAAAAAATTTTCATTTCAGATTTAAATCTTTCTAGGTTAAGTATCAACTACTATACTTTTCGTTAAGAATTGATCCTGTTTGGTTAAAAATTCAACTACTTTTTGGGGCTTATTATTTCAAGTGGGATGGTCCACATTCAAAATATGTGTAGTCCGAAAATTGAAACATTTCTTGATCAAAGGGACATCTTTCGCTTGAAAAGTCGAATTTCCTTAAACTGGAGTTGAAATTAGGGACAATTAAGAAGAACCCGAACCCGAACGGCGAAAGGAGATCGTTTTTCAACAAAAAATTTAATTAACGAAATGTTTAATTCATTGCTTCATCTTGTCTGAAAAGACGATAAGAATTTCTGTTAGGGTCTGATGATAATACAGATTCCTTAAAAAAAATTTAATATGCAACACCTGGCAAAATAATTCGTGTATTTCTGAAAAAGGGTTCTTCTGTGGTTCGTTTGCCAGCGGAGCAAAGACGATCTGTTTTCAGAAAAAAATGTAATTTAAAAAAATGTTATTTTCAATTTAAAATCTTTCTAGGTTAAAGTATCAACTACTATACTTTTAGTTAAGCGGGATGGTCCACATCAAAAATATGTGTGGTCCGAAAAATTAAAACATTTCATGATCATTGGGATATCTTTCTCTTGAAAAATCGAATTTCCTTAACCTGGTGGCAAAAATCGGGGACAATTAAGAAAAACTCGAACCCGAACCGCAGAAGGAGATCGTTTTTCAACAAAAAATTTAATAAAAAAAACGTTTGATTCATTGCTTCATCTAGTCTGAAAAGACGATAAGAATTTCTGTTAATCTCTGATGATAATACAGATTCTTAAAAAATTGAATATGCAACACCTAGCAAATAATTCATGTATTTTTGAAAAATGGTTCTTCTGTGGGTCGTTTCCCAGCGGAGCAAAGACGATCTTTTTTCAGAAAAAAATTTAAGTAAAAAAAAACGTTGGTTTCAAATGAAAATCTTTCTAGGTTGGAAATTCAACTACTTTTTGGTGCTTATTATTTTAAGTGGGATGGTCCACATTCAAGAGATGTGTAGCCCGAAAATTGAAACATTTCATGATCATTGGGACATCTTTCTTTTGAAAACTTGAATTTCCTTAACCTGGTGGCAAAAATCGGGGACAATTAAGAAGAACCCGAACCGCAGAAGAAGATCGTTTTTCAACAAAAAATTCAATAAAAAAAAAATTTCTGTTGATCTCTGATGATAATACAGATTCCTTAAAAAAAAATAATATGCAACACCTGGCAAAATAATTCATGTATTTCTAAAAAATGGTTCTTGTGTGGTTCGTTTCCCAGCGGAGCAAAGAGTATCTTTTTTCAGAAAAAATTTAAGTTAAAAAACGTTGGTTTCAAATTAAAATCTCTCTAGGTTGAAGTATCGACTACTATACTTTTCGTTAAGTGGGATGGTCCACATCCAAAAGATGTGTAGTCCAATAATTGAAACATTTCATGATCAAAGAGACATCTTTACCTTGAAAAGTCCAATTTCCGCAAACTGGGGGTAAAAATCGGGGACAATGAAGAAGAACCGGAACCCAAACCGCAGAAGTAGATCGTTTTTTAACCAAAAATTTAATTAACAAAATGTTTTAATTCATTGTTTTATCTTGTCTGAAAAGACGATAAGAAGTTCTGTTAATCTCTGATGATAATACAGATTCCTTAAAAAAATTTAATATGCAACACCTGGCAAAATAATTCGTGTATTTCTAAAAAATGGTTCTTCTGTGGTTCGTTTCCCAGCGGAGCAAAGACGATCTTTTTTTAGAAAAAAATGTAATTAAAAAAAAATTTGATTTCAAATTAAAATCTTTCTAGGTTAAGTATCAACTACTATACTTTTCGTTAAGAATTGATCCTGTTTAGTTGAAAATTCAACTACTTTTTGGGGCTTATTGTTTCAAGTGGGATGGTCCACATCCAAAATATGTGTAGTCCGAAAATTGAAACATTTCATGATCAAAGGGACATCTTTCGCTTGAAAAATCGAATTTCCTTAAACTGGAGGTAAAATTATGGACAATTAAGAAGAACCCAAAACCGGAGAAGGAGATCGTTTTTCAACAAAAAATTTAATAAAAAAAAAGTTTAATTCATTGCTTCATCTAGCCTGAAAAGACGATAAGAATTTCTCTTAATCTCTGATAATAATACATATTCCTTTAAAAAATTGAATACGCAACACCTGTCAAAATAATTCGTGTATTTCTGAAAAAGGGTTCTTCTGTGATTCGTTTCCCAGCGGAGCAAAGACTATCTTTTTTCAACAACAAAAATGTAATTTAAAAAAATGTTGGTTTCAAATTAAAATCTTTCTAGGTTAAAAATCCAACTACTTTTTGGGGCTAATTGTTTTAAGTGGGATGGTCCACATTCACGAGATGTGCAGCCCGAAAATTTCAACATTTCATGATCATTGGGACATCTTTCTCTTGAAAACTTGAATTTCCTCAACCTGGTGGCAAAAATCGGGGACAATTAAGAAGAACTCGAACCGCAGAAGAAGATCGTTTTTCAACAAAAAATTCAATAAAAAAAAAATTTCGGTTGATCTCTGATGATAATACAGATTCCTTAAAAAAATTTAATATGCAACACTTGGGAAAATAATTCATGTATTTCTGAAAAATGGTTCTTGTGTGGTTCGTTTCCCAGCGGAGCAAAGAGTATCTTTTTTCAGAAAAAAATTTAAGTTAAAAAAAGTTGGTTTCAAATTAAAATCTTTCTAGGTTGAAGTATCAACTACTATACTTTTCGTTAAGTGGGATGGTCCACATCCAAAAGATGTGTAGTCCAATAATTGAAACATTTCATGATCAAAGGGACATCTTTCGCTTGAAAAGTCGAATTTCCGCAAACTGGGGGAAAAATTAGTGACAATTAAGAAGAATCCGAACCCAAACCGCAGAAGGAGATCGTTTTTGAAGACAAAATTTAATTAACAAAATGTTTAATTTATTTCTTCATTTTGTCTGAAAAGACGATAAGAAATTCTGTTAATCTCTGATGGTAATACAGATTCCTTAAAAAAATTGAATATGCAACACCTGACAAAAAAATTCGTGTATTTCTAAAAAATGGTTCTTCTGTGGTTCGTTTCCCAGTGGAGCAAAGACTATCTTTTTTCAACAACAAAAATTTATTTAAAAAAATTTTTGCTTTCAAACTAAAATCTTTCTAGGTGTAAGATTCTACTATATTTTGGGGCTTATTGTTTTAAGTGGGATGGTCCACATTCAAGAGATGTGCAGCCCGAAAATTGAAACATTTCATGATCATTGGGGCATCTTTCTCTTGAAAACTTGAATTTCCTTGACCTGGTGGCAAAAATTGGGGACAATTAAAAAGAACCAGTACCAGAAACCAGTTGGATTCTCCGGTGACAGTGACCCTTGGGAAGGAAGGAAGGTTCAATTCAGTTTGCGTCAGGCATCCGCTTATCGTTTCCAGCTATCGATCTGGAAAGTTTCCGCTTCGGAACCGAGAAACGCTTGCGCAGCAGTGTGCCTCCGATATTTACCGAATCAGAAAGAATTGAACAACCCCGAGCAACACTCGCCGCAATCCTTTTCCCAAAGGGTCATTCTAGTTCTAGTTAATTGAAGCCCTGACTCAGTTTTCCGAGTCGAAATCGCGTGTGTTCTCAGTTCGTAAAAAGGGGATTATTTTCCGGGAAAGTGGAAGCAAAATTTAGATCCGAAGGCCATCAGCGAGCGAATCGAGCCAAGAGGGTAGCAATCATCTGGGCAGGGCGAAGGACGTTGACGAAAAAGAGGTAGTCAGTTGTTATTCAATTATTCACAACTTTTATTCTCAATTATGGAAATTAATTTTTTTTAAACTGCTGTCAGATTTAAAATAAAAAATTGAGAGGATTTTGGAAACATCTTCCGTGGTGCAAATACTTATGAATAATGAACGTTCCAGTTATTTGTTTTTAGTGGAAGATTCCGAACAGGTGATTGAAAAATTGGAATTGAGTGGTTCATTTTTTAATTTTTTAGAGTAGTTGGCAGGAAATAAAGTTCAAAGTAAATCAGGCCTCGAACTTTTTTTGAGAAATTCAAAATAGTGGATAATAAATTTATAATTTTTACATTTAAATTTTTTAATTTTTTATTCCCTTTATAAAAGATTCTATATTAAAAATGTTACAGAGTCAGATTCTGGCAATTGAATATTAATGATCAGTGCAAATAAAAACATGGTAAAAAGTCGGAATTTAACTAGTTTGGTAAAAAATAAACTTTTTTGAAAAATCCTTTCTTATTTCATCAGTTTTAGTAGAATTTTCATTCTTTTCAAATCAAAGTTTAGCCTCTGGTTGAAAATGAATTTTATTTGGTTACGGATTCAAAATAAGTTGGTTGAATAATCGTCCTTGTTTGTTAAATTTAATTATTTTTTAGTTTAAAATTAAATCGATTTTTAGTTGAATATTTAAATTATTTCTTAATATAAAATTAAAATGCTTTTTAGTTGAAAATTTGCATTATGGTATTGAAAAATCAAGTGAAATACTACTTTCTTGAAAATTCGTATTTTTGTTTAAAAAAGTCATCTTTCTGTATAAAAATGCAACAGGAAGATTCGTCATTTTAGTTGGAAATTCATATATATAGTGAAAAGTCATTTTTTTTTTGTTAAAAATTAACTTTTTTTTACTAAAAATTTGAATATTCCAATTTTAATATTTATCATTTTAGTTGAAAGTTCATCTCTTTTGTTGGAAATCGGCCTTTTTTGTTGAAAATTTGTGTTTTTTTAAATTAAAATTAACTTTTTTATTAAAATTTAATTTTTGGCTGAAAATTTAATTTTGCATTTCATACCCACTAGAGGTGTTATCTGTCACATTTTTTCTTAAAAACTCAACTGTTTTGTGGAAAGTTCGTTTATTTTTGGTAAAAAATTAATCTCCATGGTTTAAAATTCATATTTTTTCTTGAAGTAGCAATTATTATATTTTTTATTGAAAATTCATCTTTTCGGATGGAAAATTCAACTATTTGGTTAAAAAATTACATTTTTCGTTTGGAAAATTTATTAATTTTTTGAAAATTCATTTCCCTTGATCGATAATTAACTATTTTATTAAATAATCATTCTCGTTGATTGAAAATTGGCTATTTTGTTTAAAATTCAACTATTTTGTTAAAAATCAACTATTTCGTTAAATATTCGACTGTTTTGGTAGAAAATTAATCTTTTTGGTTGAAGTTATATTTAAACAAAAATTGTAGAATTTGGTTGAAAATTCATCTTTGCAGGTTGAAAATTCAACTATTTGGTTAGAAGTTCGAATATTTTTTTAAAAATTATTCTTTGTTGCTTATAGGTTTAACTTTTTGGCTGAAAGTTAATTTTTTCTTTCGAAAATTGATCTATTTTGTTGAAAAATTCATTTTTTTTATCGATAATTAACTATTTTGTTGAAACTTCATTTTCGTTTATTGAAAATTGGTAATTTTTTTAAATTTAACTATTTTGTTAAAAATCAACTATTTGGTTGAAAATGAAACTGTTTTTGGTTGAAGTTTTTCAAAAATAAAAGTTGTACAATTATATTGAAAAATCATCTTTGTAGGTTGAAAATTCAACTATTTGGTTAGAAGTTAAAATATTTTGTTTAAAATTATTCTTTGTTGCTTATAGGTTCAACTTTTTGGCTGAAAGTAAATTTTGTTGCTGTTGTAAAATTGATCTATTTTGTTAAAAATTCATTTTTTTATCTAAAATTAACTATTTTGTTGAAAACTTATTTTCGTTGAATGAAAATTGGTTATTTTGTTTAAAATTCAAATATTTTCTTAAAAATCAACTATTTTGTTGAAAATGAAACTGTTTTTGGTTGAAGTTTTTAAAAAATAAAAGTTGTACAATTTGGTTGAATGAAATGTTAATAAAATAGATCAATTTTCGAAATAAAAAATGAACTTTCAGGCAAAAAGTTAAATCTATAGGCAACCAAGAATAATTTTAAACAAAATATTTTAACTTCTAACCAAATAGTTAAATTTTTAACCAAATAAATCAAATTTCAACACACAAAGACGATTTTTTAAATAAAAAATATGATTGTTAATACGTCAACTAAAAAGAAGAATTGTAAACCGAAAAAAATTAATTTTTCACAATGTAATTAAATTTTTGACAAGAGTTGAATTTTTAATCAAGTTGTTTAATTTTTGACTCACAAGGACGATTTTTCAAATAAAAAATGTAATATTTGATACTTTAACCAAAAAGACGAATTTTGAGCCAAGAAAATTAATTTTCTACCACAATCAAATAGTTGCATTTTGAAATTTTAATAAAATAGATCAATTCGTAACAAAAAATTAACTTTCAGACAAAAAGTTTATCTTTGTAGGTTGAAAATTCAAATATTTGGCTAGAAGTTAAAATATTTTGTTTAAAATTATTCTTGGTTGCCCATAGGTTTATCTTTTTGCCTGAAAGTTAATTTTTTGTTTCGAAAATTGATCTATTTTATTAAAATTTCAAAATGCAACTATTTGATTTTGGAAGAAAATTAATTTTCTTGGTTCAAAATTCGTCATTTTGGTTGAAGTAACAAGTATTACATTTTTTATTTAAAAAATCATCCTTGCGATTTAAAAATTAAACGACTTGATTAAAAATTCAACTCTTCTGTCAAAAATTTAATTACATTGTGAAAAATTAATTTTTTTGGTTTACAATTCTTTTTTTTTTAGTTGAAGTATTAACTATCATATTTTTTTATTTAAAAAATCGTCTTTGTATGTCGAAAATTGATCTATTTGGTTAAAAATTCAACTGAATGGTTAGAAGTTAAAATACTTTGATTAAAATTATTCTTGGCTGCCTATAGGTTTAACTTTTTGCCTGAAAGTTAATTTTTTATTTCGAAAATTGACCTATTTTATTAAATTTTTTTTTATCGATAATGAACTATTTTGTTGAAAATTCATTTCTGTTGATTGAAAATTAGCTAATTTGTTTCAAATTCAACTATTTTGTTAAAAATCAACTATTTTGTTGAATATTCAACTGTTTTAATAGAAAATTAATCTTCTTGGATTAAAATTCATATTTTTTCTTGAAGTAGCATTTATTATATTTTTATTAAAAATTCATTTTTTCGGATGGAAAATTCAAGTATTTGGTTAAAAAATTACATTTTTCGTTTGGAAAATTTATCAATTTTGTAGAAAATTCATTTCCTTTGATCGATAATTAACTATTTTATTAAATAATTATTCTTGTTGATTTCAAATTGGCTATTTTGTTTAAAATTCAATTATTTTGTTAAAAATCAACTATTTTGTTGAATATTCGTATGTTTTGGTAGAAAATTAATCTTATTGTTGAAGTTTTATTTAAACAAAAGTTGTACAATTTGGTTGAAAATTCATCTTTGTAGGTTGAAAATTCAACTGAATGGTTAGAAGTTAAAATATTTTGTTTAAAATTATTCTTTGTTGCTTATAGGTTCAA
>JAAAKG020060845.1:0-17848 GCA_010014905.2 Druon quercuslanigerum | reverse complement strand
TACTCCCCTCCCTACCGAGTGAGTCACGCCTACCCCGAAAGGGAAACGGCTTAATGGTGTAATAATAATAATAATGTTCTTAAAATGGCTCAGAATTTTTTTTTAAATGTGGCTTATAAGAGTAATGATGAAAATGTTTCAAAACTCTTTCAGGAAGTATCTGATAATACCTCTCATGAAAAAGTCTCAGAAACTCTTCTCAAAGGCGTCTTATAACTCATTTTGTAATAAAAGCTCATAACTCCTCCACGAAGTGAATTTTAACTCCTCGCGTAAAAATTGCACATAACTGCTCTGATTGGTGGCTCATAACTCACCTCATTAGATCTGCTCGGAGGTGGTCCATAAAGCCTCCCGTAAATGTAACTCGGAAGTCTTCTTGTAAAATTGGCTAAGACCTTTAATCATTAGTGACCCTTACTCGTTTTGAGAAAATGGCACAGAACTCTCCTCAGTAGCGACTTATAAGTTTCCTCGTAAGAGTGGCTTATAAATCCACCCGTAAAAGTTTCTCACAAGTCCTCATGTAAATAAGTTTATAAATGGAAGTGGCTCATATCACAGCTCCGGTAAAAACGTTTTATACTCCTCTTGAAAGGGGCTCATGACTCTATGTGCTCAGACGTCTTCCAGAAAGTGGTACATGATTCCTCTAGTAAAAAAGGCCCAGAAAGTGGACAAAGATTCCTCTAATAAAAAAGGCCCAGGACTCTTCTCAGTAAGAGCTCTAAACGTTCCGTTTAAAAAGGCCCAGAATTCCTTTGTGGCATGGTTCATCACGCCTTTCAAAAAAATGGATCAGATTCTTGTTTTCAAAAGTGGCCCATGACTTTTTTCACAAAATTGGTTTAGAACTCTTCCACAAAGTGGCTCCTAACACCTCTTGTCCAAATGGATCAGCACTTTTCCTGGAAACGGCTTATAACACTTCTTGTAAAAAAGTCTTAGAACACCTATTGAAAGCAAGTGATAACTCCTTTTGTAATAATAGCTCAGAACTCTTTGACTAAGTGAATCATGACCCCTCCCGTAAAAATGACTAAAAATTACTCTGAGTAGCGGGATATAACTCCTTACGTAAAAGGGACTCAAAAGTTCTCTTGTAAAAGAAGTTTATAACTCATCTCATAAACATGGTTCAATTTTTTTTAAAAGTGGCCCATAACTCTTTTTGTAACAATGACTTGAAAATATTTCAGGAAGTAGCTCATAAGACCTCTTGTAAAAATGTCTCAGCACTTTTCCAGGAAACGGCTCATAACACTTATCGTAAAAACGAATCAGAAATCTTCCAAGAAATAGCTCAAGACACCACTTGTAAAATGACTCAGAACTCTTCCAAAAAGTGGCTCATTACACCACTCGTTAAAATGACTAAGAATTCTTCTAGGAAATGGCTCATAACACCTCTCTTAAAAATGACTTAGAACTCTTCCAGGATGTGGCTCATGAATCCTTTTATAAAAAAGTCCTCGAAATCCTCTTGAAAGCGTCTCATAACTCCTTTTCTAATTAGAACACAAAACTCTTGTACGAAACGAATCATGAATCAAAACGTAAAAGTGACTCAGAAGTGCTCTTGTAAAAAAGATTATGATTTATCTCGTAAAAATGGCTCAGAATTTTTATGTTAAATTTGCTTCATAACTACTCTTGTAAAAATAGCTCAGCAGTAATTCAGAAATTAGCTCATGACTCCTCTCGTAAAAATTGCTCAGAACTCTTCTCATCCTTGACTAATAACTGTTTTTTTAAAAAGGCCCACGACTCCTTCTGGAAGTGATTCATTACCCCTTCTCGTAAAAATGCTTAAGAATTTTTTTCTCAAAAGTGGCTCATAACTCTTTTCGAAAAAATGGCTAAGAATTTTTGTTATAAAAAAAAGTGGTTCATAACAGCTCTGGTAAAATAGATTTTAGCATTATCATCTTGAAAACAGCCCCTAATTTCTTTTGTAATAATAGCTCAGAACTTTTCTACGATGTAAATCGTAACTCCTTCAGTGAAAATGGCTCAGAACTCTTCTTAGAAGCGGCTTATAGCTTCTTTCGTAAAGTAGCTTTGAAATCCTTAAAGTAAAGGTTTATAACTCCTCTTGCAAAAATAGCTAATAACTCATCTAGTGAAAGTGGCTTAGAATTCGTCTTGCAAAATTGCCTCATAACTCCTCTCCTAAAAATGACTTGGAACTCATCTGGTAAAAACGGCTCAGAACTCTTCCTGGACGTAGTGCATAACACCTTTTGTAAAAGTAGCTCAGAAGTATTATCGTAAAAACTGCTCACAATTTTTCATGTAACTCACTTACATTTTTCATGTTAATCATAAAAATAGCTCTTAAATATTTAAGTAAAAATGTCTCAGAAATTGAAAACGATTTCCAGAATTTAAAGCAAAAATTTCTCAAACATTTCATGAGATTCATATTAGAGTTCTTACCTGGGTTATGCGAGTTTGCAGAATATCCAAGAACCTTATATATTTATAAAATTTCAATAGGTTTTAAAGGATTTGTACCATTTTATTGTATTTTATAATATTCTAAGAATTTCCAAGAGATTTTGAAAATTTCAAGGAATTAAAAAAATTTTTAATGGACTTTAAAAATATTTTAAAGTCAGATGATTTTAAGGATTTCAAGGAATTGAACAAATTCCAAGGGATTTCAAAAGGGTATCAGTGATATTAAAGGATTTTAAAGATTTCAAGGGATATATATAAATTTCAAAGAATTTATATAGAATTTTGGGATCTTGAAGGAATGAAAAAAATTCAAATATTTTTAAAGAAATCTTAAAAGGTATTAAAGATTTTAATATTTTGTACGGGATTTCTCAAGATTTAAGGGATTTTAAAAATCTTAGAGGATTTCAAAGAATTAACTTATAGAATTCCTGAAAATAAAACCAAGATTCCAACGAACAAATTCGGACAACCACCATAAAATAATCCTATTATAATTTTTCAAAAATCCTTAAAAAAAATTTCTATTTGTAAAATAAATCTTGACAAACATATAAAAAAATGCTTACTTTTATGAGAGTGCTGTTTGTTTTCCGAGACGTTGATAAATATTATTTAGAAATGTTTTTTTATTGTGATTGGATAACAATTACAAAAAAACGAAAGAAATAAAAAAAGAGAAGGAAGGGGGTAATATCGTCTATTTTACAAGATTAATCGGAATTTCATGAGTTTCAAAAGTTTCGTAGTATTATCAAAAAATTCAAAACAAATTTAAAAATTCTTAAGGAATTTTTTATGATTTCCTAAGATTTTAGAAGAGTTAAACGGGATTTTATCTGATTTCATGGGATTTTAAAGATTTTATCATTTTAAACGAATTTTAAAAGATGTTACATTAGATGTTACATTTATTAAAATTTGTTATGTGTTCCACTGATTGATGAAAAGAATAAATTTTCACGATTAACATGGAAAAAATTTTGAAACAAATTATAATTATATAAAGGAATTAAGATTTTGTTAATAATCAACAAACAATTTTTAAAAGTATATTACTCTCAGCAAACTTTAATTGTATTATTATTCCATGAAAATAAAAACTTTTTACGATTTTAAGGAAAAAAAAATTAAAAGAAGTGAACCTTTTTTGAATAAATACCAAATATGTTAAACAAGAAAGAAAAAAACTTCTAAAAATTATCAACTTTGTATAAGTTATCTCAAAAGATAATAACTTTTGACAATTTACTGATAGAAGAAATTTTTAAAATAAATAATAATTGTTTAAGGGATTTAAAATTATATAAAAAATATTTTTAATTAGATGCTAGTCACTTATCGATTGAACTTAAATCATCTTGAAAAAGTTCCAAAAAATAACAAGTTCATCATGAATTTGATAGAAAACTGCTACTTTGAATTTTTCAGGGCATTTTTTTAGCACAATAAAAGAATTTGGGAGGTGGAGTGCAAATTCAAAAAATCCCTAATAAAAATTATTTCTTAAATATTTCAGAAAATTTAAAAGGATTACAATTGAAGAATTTTAAATAAAATAAAAATTAAATTCAAAATCCTTTTTAACGTCTAATAATCAAATTAATGTGAAGAATTCCTAAAAATAAAACCGCAAGAATCTAACGACTAAATTTTGACAACCACCATAAAGCGTTCCCACTTCTATCTGAAAAATACCTTTTTTCTTTTTCCCCTAAAAAATTATTCAAGCACAATAAAAAACATTTGTAAAAAATAATCACCAGCCATCCTACAACATCCTTATAAAGACAAAAAAATAAGATAAAAATAAAATAAAATTTTAAGCTGGCAGGAAGAACACCGCAATCGATTTTTCTTTCCTCTTTGTTATTTTTGTCCAACAGTAATTTTTTTTTTCTTATTTAGGGGGAAAATAGAAAATAGTTTTTTTTGTTCAGATTGCAATTGGGAACATTTTATGGTGGTTGAACAGATTCGATCGTTAAATTCTTGCTTTTATTATCAGGAATTCTTCACATCAATTTGAAAGGATTTTAGACAGTTTTTTAGGATATCGATGACATTGAAAACATTCTGAAGGATTTCACGCTATTTCATGGGATATTTTCATTATTTATCAGATTTTAAAAATCGTGAAAGCCTGAAGTGATCATTTAAAAATTTTGATAACACGTTTTTTCTACTACGTTTTAAAAGAAGAAGTCCTCTCTCAAAACTGGCTTAAAACTCTTTTTGAAAGTGGCTCATAACTGCTCATTTAAAGAAGTCCCAGGAATTCTCTGGTAAAATTAGCTCATAAAGCAACTTGTAAAGATGGATTCTAGCTTTTCTTGTAAAAGTAGCTCGCAACTCCTCCAGAAAGTAGCTCAAAACTTTTATCCGGAAATTGGCTGATAACTCGTTTTGCGAGAATGGCTCACAATTCTTCTCGGAAGGATCTTATAACTCCTTTTGTTATTGGGCTCAGAACTCCTCTCGGTAGCGGCTCATAACACATCCCTTAAAAATAGCTCAGAACTCCTTTTAGAAGTGGTTCATAATATCTTTGGTAAAAGTAGCCTAGAAACTCTGTCGTAAAAATTGGTCAGAACTGACAGAAATAGCTCATAACTCCTCTGGTGTAAATTGTTCAGAATTCCTCTGGTGAAGATGGTTTCAAAATCATTACGTAAAATGTTTAAAAATTCTCTCTTAGAAGTTGCTTATACCTTCTCTTCTCTAAGTGGCTCATAAGTTCTCTCAGAAAAGTAGCTCATAACTCATCTCTTAAAAATGGTACAAAAATCATCTGGGAAAAATGTTTCAGAACTTTTCTTGTAAAAAAGACTCTTAACTCCTCTCGCAAATTAAATTTAGAATTCTTGGCTCATAAACATGTCTTATAAAAATGGATCATAACTTCTATTGTATAAGTAGCTCACAACTCCTACCGAAAGTGACTCAAAAGTTGTCCTGTAAGTGGCTCATAACTTTTCTAATAAAAATGGCTCAGAACTCCTCTATTAAAATTGGCTCAGAATTTTTCTTGTAAAAGTAGCTTATAAATCCTCTTGCAAAAGTAGCTCGTAACTCCTCTTGTGGCAGTGGCTCCTAAGTCCTTTCGCAAAAGTAGCTCATAACTCCTCTGGTGTAAATGGTTCATAATTATTCTGGTAAAAAACTGGATTATAACTTCTCTTCTATAAGAAGCTCATAAATCTTCCCGGAAGGGATTCAAAAGTCTTCCTGGAAGTGGCTCATAACTCTTCTCATAAAAATGGCTCAGAACTCCTCTCGTAAAATTTGCCCAGAAATTTTCTAGTGAAAGCTGATACGTCAACTCGCAAAAGTAGCTCAAAACTCCTCTTGTGGTAGTTGCTCCTAACTCCTTTCGCAAAATTTGCTCATAACTCATCTCTTGAAAATGTTACAAAAATCATCTAGGAAAAATAGTTCAGAACCTCTCTTGTAAAATAGACTGAATTCCTCTCGCAAATTTAGATTAGAATTCTTGGTTCATTAATATGTTTTAAAAAACTGGATTATAACTTCTCTTGTATAAGTGGCTAACAACTGCTACCATAAGTGACTCAAAAGTCTTCCTGGAAGTGTCTTATAACTCTTCTCATAAAAATGCCTCAGAACTCCTCTCTTAAAATTGGCTCAGAAATTTTCTTGTGAAAGTAGCTCATAAGTCCTCTCGCAAAAGTAGCTCAAAACTCATCTCTTGAAAATGGTACAAAAATCATCTGGGAAAAATAGTTCAGAACCTCTCTTGTAAAAAATACTCTTAACTCCTCTTGCAAATTTAGTTTAGAAGTCTTAGCTCATAGACATTTCTTAAAAAACTGAATCAAAACTTTTCTTGTATAAGTTACTCACAAATCTTCCCGGAAGGGACTCCAAAGTCTTCCTGAAAGTGGCTCAAAACTCTTATCATTAAAATGGCTCAGAACTCCTCTCGTAAAATTGGCCCAGAAATTTTCTTGTGAAAGTAGCTCATAAGTCCTTTCGCAAAATTTGCTCATAACTCATCTCTTGAAAATGTTGCAAAAATCATCTAGGAAAAATAGTTCAGAACCTCCCTTGTAAAAAAGACTCTTAATTCCTTTCGCAAATTTAGATTAGAATTCTTGGCTCATTAATATGTCTTGAAAAACTGGATTATAACTCCTCTTGTATAAGTGGCTAACAACTGCTACCATAAGTGACTCAAAAGTCTTCCTGGAAGTGTCTTATAACTCTTCTCATAAAAATGCCTCAGAACTCCTCTCTTAAAATTGGCTCAGAAATTTTCTAGTGAAAGCAGCTGATAAGTCAACTCGCAAAAGTAGCTCAGAACTCCTCTTGTGGTAGTGGCTCCTAAGTCCTTTCGCAAAATTTGCTCATAACTCATCTCTTGAAAATGTTACAAAAATCATCTGAGAAAAATGGCTCAGAACTTCTCTTGTTAAAAAAGACTCTTAATTCCTCTCGCAAATTTAGTTTAGAATTCTTGGCTCATAAACATGTCTTATAAAACTGAATCAAAACTTTTCTTGTATAAGTGACTCACAAATCTTCCCGGAAGGGACTCAAAAGTCTAGCTGAAAGTGGCTCATAACTCTTTTCATAAAACTGGCTCAGAACTCCTCTCCTAAAATTGGCTCAGAAATTTTCTTGTGAAAGTAGCTCATAAATCCTCTCGCAAAAGTAGCTCATAACTACCCTCTTAAAAATAGCACATAGCTCATAACTCTTCTCGTGAAAATTGCTCAAAAAACCCCAACCCTTCTAATTTTGTCCGATTTTTTTAAAATAGACCCATAAATTTCGGTAATTAATTCAAAAAAATGTTATAGGTGATTTATTCTATTGTAATGGACGAGTAGAGCAGAAAGGTAGCCAGCAGGTTGTGAATGAACTCTGTGAAGAAAGAGAAGCCTGTTTGCCTTGGATCGCGTGTCAAATCCAACCAGAGCTCCGGAGATTCTCGTGACCTTCCTGAAGTTTTCACTCAACAATTCAAGAAAATAATGCCTTTAACCATAAAAATCGGAGTCTATTGCGCTTGCCGCTGAGTCGTTCCTACATACTTAGTCGTAACTCGCACTAATGAGATTCGTGACACGCATTACATATGCATAGAATCAAGGTACTTGGCCGAACCCGATTTTCATTTGTCATTTACAATGAATATAACTATAGCTTTCGCTTCCATTGATGTCACATTAAACAAAATAAATGTTGTTTTACTTTTGTTGAAAGTCGAAGGTAGTCATTAGCGTCATAATATTTCTACAACAAAGAGATTTTGTTTTGAGAATTTTAAATTTTAGACTAAGAGAAAAAATATAATTTTCCTCTGTTTTACTATAAATGTCTACATCTCTGGAAATTCATTTTTTTAAAGTGTTTTTTTAGATTTAACTAGATAATACTGCCACTTTTGCTACATTTACATCTTCCTATGACCAACGAAGAACATTTGAGAAAACATTGAATTCTTAACAAAATTTATGAATTTTTGAAAAAATATTTCTATTTTTAACTAAAGAAGACGAATTTTCAATAAAATAGTTGAATGTTGGTTGACAATAGTGAACCAACCAGTTAAATTTATAACAAAACAGTGGAATTATAAACCAAAAATACGGACTTCTTAAAAAATTTGTTAAATTTGAAACAAAATATTTAAAGTTTGAATGAAATAATAATAGTCTTATCCAAATAGATTAATTCTTAACCAAAAATATAATAGTAGACTTTGGAAACAAAAAGATAAAACTATTACCAGAAGAAATTAATTTTTAAACAAAAAAATTATTTTTCTCTCAGAGAAGACTAATTTTTAACAAAATGCATTAATTTTGCACATTAAGAGAAAACAATTTTAACCAAAAATGTCCTCCTTAAAAATAAAATAATTTTGAAACAAGTAAAAATTAATTCTGAACAAAAATGAGATACTGATATTTCGATCAATAATTATTTCATTTGTAGGTAAATACTATAAAATTAATCCAAAGAAAGAACAATTTTTCAACAAATAGTTTACTTTTCAACTGAAATATATAAATTTTCGACCAAAAGTACATTTTTAGTTGAAATTTTCTACATTTAATTAGTTACCATAGGGTTAAATTTTTATCTACAATTATTAACCTTCAACTAAAAACATGTTTTTTTTAACAAAAAAGAATAATTTTATACCAAAAAAGACGAATTTTCAAGAAAATAAATAAAGTTTTTACCAATAAGTAGTTAAAATCTGAAGCTCTCAAAAAAAAGGATTTTTATACTAAAATCATAAATCCTTCAACAAAATATTAACTTTCTAAAGAAAATGTCGAATTTTTAACAAGATAATAACATTTTTAACCAAATAATAATAATATTGTTAACCAAAAAAAAGATGATTTTTAATTAAAAATATAATTGTTAATTGTTTAACCGAAAAGATAAAATTTCTACCAAAAGGGATGAAGTTTCAATCAAAAAGATTATTTTTCAAACTAAAAAAGACCAATTTTGAATAATATACAATAAGTTTTAACTAAAAAAGGTGAACATTCGACCAAAAATATCTGTAACAAAAAACATTTTGAACTACAGAAGAAAAATAATTTCCAACCAAATAGTATAATATTCTAGCAGAAAATAAAGAATTTTTAAACTTTCTACCAAGTAAATGAATTTATATCCAGAAAACAACCGAAAAGATCTAATTTCTACAAAAATTTTTCTACCAAAAGAAGTTTTAATTAAAAAGATTATTTTTCTACCAAAAAAGACCAAGTTCGAATAAAATACGTTAATTTTCAACTAAAAGAGGTCAACTTTCGACCAAAAATATCTTTGTTAAAAAAAATATTTTGAACCAAAGAAGAAAAATAATTTCCAACCAAATAGTAAAATTTTCTAGCAGAAAGTAAAGAATTTTTATAATTTCTACCAAGTATATGAATTTGTATCCAGAAAACAACCAAAAAGATAAAATTTATACCAAAAAGGGATGAAGTTTCAATCAAAAAGATTATTTTTCTACCAAAAAAAAACCAATTTTGAATAAAATACAATAATTTTTAACTAAAAAAGGTGAACTTTCGACCAAAAATATCTGCGAAAAACACAAACATTTTGAATCAAAGAAGATAAATAATTTCCAAGCAAATAGTATAATTTTCTAGCAGAACGTAAAGAATTTTTAAACTTTCTACCAAGTAAATGAATTTATATCCAGAAAACAACCGAAGAGATCTAATTTCTACGAAAATTTTTCTACCAAAAGAAGTTTTAATTAAAAAGATTATTTTTCTACCAAAAAAGACCATTTTTGAATAAAATACATTAATTTTCAACTAAAAAAGGTCAGATTTCAACCAAAAATATCTGTTTTAAAAAGCATTTTGAACCAAAGAAGAAAAATAATTTCCAACCAAATAGTAAAATTTTGTAGCAAAAGCTAAAGAATTTTAAAACTTTTTACCGAGTAAATGAATTTGTATCCACAAAACAACCAAAGAAATAAAATTTCTACCAAAAGGGATGAAGTTTCAATCAAAAAGATTATTTTTCTACCATAAAGACCAATTTTGAATAAAATACAATAATTTTCAACTAAAAAAGGTCGAATTTCAACAAAAAATATCTGTGAAAAACACAAACATTTTGAATCAAAGAAGATAAATAATTTCCAACGAAATAGTAAAATTTTCTAGCCGAAAGTGAAAATTTTTTAATCTTTCTACCAAGTAAATTAATTTGTATCCATAAAGCAACCAAAGAGATAAAATTTCTACCAAAAGGGATGAAGTTTTAATCAAAAAGATTATTTTTCTAGCAAAAAATACCAATTTTAAATCAAATAAATTAATTTTCAACTGAAAAATGTCAACTTTCGGTTAAAAATATCTTTGTTAAAAAATATATTTTCAACCAAAGAAAAAAAATAATTTTCAACCAAATAGTAAAATTATCCAACCGAAAGTAAAGAAATTTGAAACTTTCTACCAAGTAAATGAATTTGTATCCAGAAAACAACCGAAAAGATCAAATTACTACAAAAAGTTTTCTACCAAAAGAAGTTTTAATTAAAAAGATTATTTTTTTACCAAAAAAAGACCAATTTTCAATAAAATACATTAATTTTCAACTGAAACATGTCAACATTCAAACAAAAATATTTTTGTTAAAAAAACATTTTGAATCAAAAAAGAAAAATAATGTCCAACCAAACAGTAAAATTATTTAACCGAAAGAAAAGAATTTTTAAAATTTTAACCAAGTAAATGAATTTGTATCCAGAAAACATGACTTCCTAATAAAAAATGCAATATTTGATATTTCGATCAAAAGAGAATGTAATTCTGGGTAAAATACTACATTAAACTAAACAAAAAAAAAAAAACAATTTTTTACAAAATAGTTGAATTTGCTACCATAGGGATATATTTTAATCTAAAATAATTAATCTTGAGCAAAAAAAGGATCTTTTAACCAAGAAGAATGATTTTATACCAAAGATACGAATTTTGAAGAAAATACATCAATTTTCTACCAATTAATAGAATTTTAAACTTTAACAACAAATGAATGTCGAATCCTAGATTCTTTCTTATGTTTTACGGTCCATATAAACAAGAAAAAAATTAAGCCGAAAACCATTTTTTAACTCAAAATTTATTTTATTGAAACTCCTCTCTCAATCCTTAAAGTTTCGGTACAATGCCTACCTTTTTCAAAAGGTTTTAACCTGAATAATTATATGTTTACAATTAGTAATATTAGGAAGAACAATTATTATAAATAATTACGTAATATAATATAAATTTATGGTGCTATAATAAAGAAACCTGATTTATCGAAGTTTGAATTAATCAAAGATATCTTGTAAGACCAAATCTGAAACAACTGGAGACAATGGTGAACCCATAGGGCAACCCAAAATTTATTTATAAAATTTGTTATTAAAGAAGAAAAGAGTACCATTAAAAATCGTTCTGTTCTATTAAAAATCGCTACTAGAAAATAATTTTTTGTAATTTTAGTTAAATTATGATTCAAATTAAGTTTTTCCTCAATGCAATCTAAAGGAAGACCTAGTGGGATGCTATCGAGCATGGACACAACATCTAAAGAAACTATTGAATGAGTTTTTGGAACATTAATATTTTTTTTTAAATCTTTATGTTCCCAAATATTTTTGACAAAGGAACTGATGTTAACAGAAATAGTCTTTACAATATTTAAAATATAATTTGATAAATTGTAAGTTGGAGAACCAACAGTAGAAAAATATAGTCTCCAACTTAAATTAGGCTTCTGAACTTTAGGGAGAGCATAAGCTTTTGCTAGGACACTATTGTGAATTTTTAAACGGTATGAACATTGATCATTAATTAATCTTTTATTTTCCCATAGAATAGCTATGTCATTACTTTTTTTTATAGTTGGAACCATACTAGTTTTAATATTCTTGTATAAAATATCGTTTTGAAGATTTTTTTCAATTGTATTATTATAACCATCTCTATTTGCTGCAACCGTTAAGTTACCTTTATCAGCTATCACAAAAATTAAGTCTGTGTTTCTTTTGAAAATTTTCAACTAACTGAACGGATTTTTCTAAATTTTTTAATTTGTTATTAATATTATGATTTGATACTATTTGGGTGACAGTTTTTCGAAAATTAAATTTTAAATCTTCTTCAATATTTTAAATAGAATTTTCAATATTTGCAACAAAACTTTTAATAGGGATTTTATTGACATTTAAAGGCACTCTAAATTTGGTACCTAAAGCCAAAATTTCCGTAACAGCACTATAAAACTTTTATTTTTATTTCAAAAATATTAAAATATTAGCTACAGAATAAAACACGTATCAACGACATATTATTGACTCTATATTTATAAACAAATTTCGAAAGATTTCAGTTCATGTGCACACAGAAATTGTAAATAATAATCAAATTTATCAAAGGATTATAAAATAATTTCCTTTTGTTTAGTTACAAAATTTCTCACTTTTAAATTAAATTTTTTTTTTACGGTTCCTTATCAGAACTTTCAATGAGATTCAATGAGAGTTTTGTCAACGTTTCATTACGTATACTGTCAATAGGTATTTCTAAACTGTCAATTTCTGTTCCTCATTTCTAACCTACGATAAAGATTCTTTTTTAATTCAAAAAAAAAATGTAGTCAGATTGTTCTTCTTAATATTACTAATTGTAAAAATATAATTATTCAGGTTAACACCTTTTGAAAAAGGTACGCATTTTACCGAAACTTTAAGGAGTGAGAAAGGAGTTTCAATAAAATAAATTTTGAGTTAAAAAATGGTTTTTGGCTCAATTTTATTTTAATTTATATGGACCGTAAGACATAAGAAAGAATCTAGGATTCAACTTTTATAAATATCATCGGTCGAAGAAAGGATTGATTTGGTTTCAAATCATTATATGATTAACCAACCATTTTTAAACTAAAATTATAAACATTAAAAAAAAGAAATTTTTAACAAAGAAGTTTAACCCAATAAATCAATTTTTATTTGAAAAAGATGAATTCTTAACAAAATTGTAATATTTCATTGAGTAGCAGTTTTTATTCTCTGTATTCACAGTTGTATGCTAATTATAGTAATGGCTGGCATAATATTTTTAAAGCAAGGAATGTTTTAGAAAATTTTAAATGTCGGCGTAGGAGAAAATTTTCACTTTTCCTATACTAGACTATAAATCTCCAGAATTCCAGAATTTTTTTTATTTTGTTCTAAAAGTGTTCCATTAAATTTACATAATTAAAACTCCCACTTCCGAAAGATTTACAACTTCCTATGCCCTACAGAAAATATATTAGAAAACGTTTAATTTTCAATGAAATACATGCATTTTTAACAATTAGTTGAATTTTCAACAAAAAAGGAGAAATTTTCAATAAAATAGTTAAATGTTTAGCCAAAAAAGATTCAATTTCTGCAAAAGAGATACATTTTGAAATCAAGAAGACGAATTTTCAACGAAACAGATGAATCTTAAATACAAAAGGTTGACTTGCTATAAAACATTTTTAACAAAGAGATAAAATTTATATCTATAAAGTGAATTTTTAATAAAAAAAAATCATTTTTCTACCTAAAACGACGAATTTTCAAAATAATACATTAGTTTTAAACTGAAAGTGGTAAATTTTCAAACTAAGTGTCTTTGCTAAAAAAAAATTTTGTTGAAAAAAAGAAGCGAATTAGTTGAATTTTCAATAGAAAAAGACTTTACAAAAGAAAAGTTGAATTTTTAACTAAAAAAAAACAATTTTCTACTAAAAATCAAATTTTAAAACAAAAAGATTAATTTTCTACCAAAAAAGTCACTTTTTAACCAAATTCAAGGACTCGTAACCAAAAAGTTAAATTTTTAGAAAAGAATTTTTTTTTCATTTTTAGAAAGTAAAGTTTTCAAACAAAAAGTGATAGATTAACTTTTTCAACAAAAACAAAAAGAGAAAAAAACGAATTTTAACCAAATTCAAGCACTTTCTACCAAAAAGATTAATTTAATGCAAAAAAATACGAATTTTCAATCAAATAGTCTAAAATAAAATATTTTTTAGGCAAATAGATCAATTTAGTACCAAAAAAGACGAATTTTTATTAAGATTAATGAATTCTTAACCAAAAAATTAAATTAAAAAAAAAGACATTTTTTTGCGATTTGGAAGAGAGTAGTTTAAGTTTAAAACCTTTTTGTTAAATTCGTAACCAAAATATGAATTTTTAAACAAAGTTTTTTTTTGTCAACAGAAAAAACGAACTTTTAACTAAATTAAAGAATTCTGAGCGAAAAAGTTGAATTTTGAAGAAAGAAAGAATTTTTTTTTAATTTCAGAATGTAGTTTAAATTCAAAATCCACATGGTTAATTTTAAACATAAAATATTAAGTTTTAAAGAGAAAGAATTATTTTCTGCCGAAAAAAGACGAATTTTATAGCAAAATTCGAGAATTCTCAACCAAGAAGTTGAATTTTCTACTAAAAAAATAAAATTTCAACTAAAAAAATGAATTCGAAAACAAACAAATAATTACTCAACAAAAATTAATTTACGATGAAAAAATCCATTTTTTAACCAAATTCAATGCTTCTTAACTAAAAAGTTGAATTTTTAACTAAGAATGATAAATTTTCAAAACCAAAAAAGAAATAATTCACTACCAAAAAAGACTAATTTTAAACAAATTAAAGTTTCATCTAAAAAAGGTAGAATAACTTAAAAACCTTTTTGTTAAATTTTTAACTTTTTTTAAAAGATTAATTAAATACCAAAAAAGAAGAATTTTCAATAAAATTGTCAACTATAAATTTGAGTTTTCAATTAAAAAACAAAATAATACATTAGTTTTGAACTGTAAGTGGTAAATTTTCAAACTAAGTGTCTCTGCTAAAAAAATTTTTTTAACAAGAAAGAAGCGAATTTTCAACCAATTAGTTGGATTTTAAACCCGCAAAAATATATTTTCTACGAAAAAGTTATTGATCAACCAACTAGTTAAATTTTTAATAGAAAAAGACAAAATTTCAACAAAAGAGTTGAATTTTAAGCCATACAGATTGACTTTCGAACAAAATTGTTGAGTTTTTAATTGAAAAGATGATTTTTTTTACCAAAAAGGACGAATTTTTTAGGAAATAAATAATAAAAAATGTCTCAGCTAAAAAATAATTAAAATAAAGAATAGTTAAATTTTCTATTAATGAAATAAATTATTAACAAAGAAGTTCAGCTTTTAACCAAGTAAATGAATTTGCACACAGAATAAAAACGAAAACAAAAAATTCAACCAAATATTTGAAAATATAAGTTTTTGACCAAAAATGCATTTCTGTTAATCATTTTTACTTTTTTATGGAATACTTTAATTTTTAGAAAAGAAATTATTTTTAAACAATAAAAAGACGAATTTTCATCAAACAACATAGTTGAATTTTCATCCAAAAATATGATTCTCTAACCAAGAAGATAAATTTTCAACCCAAAAAGACAAGCATTTTTAAATTAAAATAATGCATCTTCAACCGAAAAAAATGAATTTTAAACAATGAAGTTCAACTCAAGATTAAGTGTACACGTTTTTAACCAAAAGAGATAAATCCTTAATAAAAAATGTAACATTTAAAACTGTCCCTGAGAAATATTTTAATTTTAGATAAAAAAAAATTAAATCAAACCGTAAAGTAATGATTTTTGAACAAATTGTTGATTTAACAACCAATAAATAAAAATTCTCAAGTAGAACCGCATTTTCGGTAAAAGATTCTTAATATTCCATGAAGAACTTAAATTTTCTTTTAAAAATTCTATTTTGGATTTGGAAAATAAGATAATGTTTGGTTAAAAAAGTACCATTCAGATTTATAACAGTAAATTTTATAAGCGAATTATAATTCTTAAGATTATATCCCTTTTAATATCCTTTTTCTACATAAAAATGAAAGTTATGTTACAAAATTCCGGTTATATGTCCAAGATTTTTTGTTTCCAGTCAAAGAATAGATCTTAAAACAATGTATTGTATATTCTTTTTCCAAAATTTGTAAGTGGGAAGTTTTAAACTTTCACGAATTCTAACTTGGATCAGGAATTTTTTTAATTCCGCTTTTTTTTTTAAATCAGAAAATAAATTGTTTTAACCATCATTTTAGAAACTTCTAATTCATTTGGAAAATTTTCTATTGCAAGCAGAAATTATGATTTTTTCACAAATTCCCTGTTCCAACTAAAAATTAAAATAATAATGAAGCATGTATGAAGTACCTATAATTTGTTTGTAAGTAAATTTAAGGGAACAATTCCTGTCCCGGAAATACACCCCTAGTAATTTTTCAGCTTCCCTGATTTCAATGACAGTCTCTATCTGTGTTTCCACATCTGGTGTTCTTTGGCCTAAAATTTTGATTTCCGATTGATTTTTTTTAAATCTTATAAATTCTATAACTCTCAAAGTTTTCCTTGTATCGAAAAACATCATTAGGATAAATTTTTTGACTTACGGAGTAACAAAAATAGCAGTATATGAAAATTTTAAATAAAAAAAAAGTTAACATTTTTTTCAAATGCTCTAACTTTTTGAATTTATATCCAAAATGGCAAGTTATCTAACTCGCCCTTTCTGTTAAGAACTTAAAAAAGTGTGCCAAAGATCGATTAAATCCATTCATTTTTTCGAGAGTTATCGTGATTACATACGGACATACAGAGAGACGGCATCGTAAAAAAGACAAATTTTTTATCAAATTGTCAACCGAAAAGTTGAATTTTTAATTAAACAAGAGAATTTTTAAAAGAAAATGATTAATTTATTACTAGAAAAGACAAATTTGCAACAAAATTCGAGAATTTTTAACCAAGAAGTTGAATTTCCAACTAAAAAAATCAATTTTCAACGAAAAAAAGAATTTTTACACAAAAAGAATAATTTAACACCAAAAAAGTCACTTTTTAACCAAATTCCAGTCTTCTCAACCGGAAAGTTAAATTTTTTTCATTTTTTAGAATGTGAAATTTTGAAACAAAGAGTAAAAGATTAACTTTTTCAAAAAAACAAAAAAAAACGAATTTTAACCAAATTGAAGAGTTAAATTTTTAACAAACAAACATAAATTTTGGACCAAAAAAATTAATTCAGTACCAAAAAGATGAATTTTTATTCAGTTTCATGAATTCTTAACCAAAAACTTAAATTTTTAAGAAAAAAAGAGAGTAGTTCAAGTTTAAAACCTTTTTGTTAAATTTGTAACCATAAAGATAAATTTTTAAACAAAGTTATTTATTGTTAACAATAAAAACGAATTTTTAACTCAAATAAAGAATTCTGACAAAACAAGTTGCATTTTTAGGAACGAAATAATTTTTTTTTAAATTCTAACTATAAAGATGAATTTTTGAACAAAAAGATTAATTTTCTGCCGGAAAAAGGCGAATCTATAACAAAATTCAAGAATTCTTAACCAAGAAGTTGAATTTTCAACTAGAAAAATCATTTTTCAATTAAAAAAAAATTTAAACACAAAGATTAATTTACTACTGAAAAAGACACTTTTTAACCAAATTTAAGGATTCTTACCCAAAAGTTGATTTTTTCTTTTTATTTTTTGGAATGTAAAGTTTTTAAACAAATAGTAAAATATTAACTTTTCAAAAAAACAAACAAAAAAACGAATATCAACCAAATTCAAGAATTGAATTTTTAACTAAAAAATAGGGATTTTTGAGCAAAGGGATCAATTTAGTACCAAAACGACGAATTTTTATTAAGATTCATGAATTCTTAACCAAAAAGTTAAATTTGGCTGGGTATCAATACTACACATATCGATACTACACATTGTGCAACTCTACACATTGCGTGTAGAGTTTAAATG
>JAAAKG020060834.1:0-17848 GCA_010014905.2 Druon quercuslanigerum | reverse complement strand
GGTAATTCTGCAGTTTCAAAGAAAATGAAATAGACTTATCTTTTCGCTCGCCTGTTGCATGCTGTAGCCCGACACTTGAAAAATTAAATAATTAAAATTGAACACACACGAAGAGAATTGTTTTTGATGTGCAAGCGCAAAAATCTGACTCAGACTAACCTCTCAAAGGGAAAGAAACCTTCCCAGAGATTGATATACTTATTGTAAATTCGTTTATTCCGACTCTTTTGTGCAATAAACTCTGTAAAGTACCTACCTCGTTAATTGCAGGATCACTTGTGTTACACACACTTCAATCACAGATATTTCGCGATAAATAAAATAATTATTTGTTTACGTTATTTTGTTTTTCTTATGTCTATTCTCTATTATTAGTATGCTTATAATTAAAATCAGTTTATTGAGTAAATAATAGTTTAAACTATGAATATTTTAAAAACATTATAAAATTTTAAATTATTGACATTTTCTTATCTCTGATATTCCGCGAGATTGGTACGATTGGCACGAGATTTTTAACCTGCATAGAAAAGTGCAGCATTTTCACATAACTAAATCCTAAGAATGTACGAAGGAATAGTAAGGAGTTGTGTTGCCTTATAAATTTGGGAAGGAATGGTGGAACCGCAAGCGTCCAATAATTCGTTAAAGTTTGCCACAAATGGATACCCAGGGCCAGTTGCGCGCACATGCGCAGTGCTGTTTACCCTGTCACGTGTTCTACCCACTCCCCTATGTTATATTTTGACATCTCGATGCATATTTAGGTTATGTTCATGTTTGTGTTTTATTTTGTTGGGTGTGTATCGCGTTACTAACTTAAAACCGAGAAGGAAAATGGCATTAAAAATACGAAAAGTATACAGAATGTGTGAGTACTACAATGAAATTATTATAATCATTTGTGGATTACGTGAGTAAGGGATAACGTTAGTTTCAGTAAACAAAATGTTGTAGGTTACTATATTCAAAATGTTTATGTCTTATGAGCATTAAATAATTTCATGTGATTATTATTTTATAATAATGCAAATGTAAACAGTAATATATATTTTTTAACCTCTGCTTATGTAGCTGTTGAATGGTATTCAAAACGTATTATTTCTATGAATATTGTATTACAGGCAAACTTTAACGAATTATTGGACGTTAGTGGTTCCACTCTCCACTTACAGGGATACTTACAGGGAATCATATCTTTTCGGAAAAACTTCTTGAAACAAAACTAAAATTGATGTGTTTTTTAACAACTAATTATTTACACTATTTTCTTAGATTATTATTTACAATAACTTGAATTTAAAAACGCCAGAAATTAAAATGAACGAACACAAACTTTAACTTAAAGCAACTGCGAGACAGTCGGCCAGCTGCTCATGTTGATAGCGACATATTTAGTCATTTTTCGATTATCTACTGTTGGTTATGTGCGGTTGGGAAAGATTCAAGAATCAAGATTTGATTCTAATGTATAAATATGTCATCAAAATCTTTGATTATATTAAAAAGTATGAATAAAGAGTTGAAATTTCCTTCAGGTTAAACATTAATTTTTTGCTCTCACACATCGATTCATTAGAAAATGTGGATAACACTTAATTTGTCAGAAAATTTGTTATACTAAAAAAATTAATGTACGTTTTTTGTCAATTTTCGAGTTAATTAGGATTATCAAGTGTAAATCATTTCTTTTAAGTTCAATTTTATTTCCATTAATTCGCTAATTCGCTTCCATCGCCTCAAATTCTATTTAATACCTTGGAATTTACTTAAATTCCCTTAAGTATATCTGAGTACCTTTGAATTTAGTTAAATTCAATTTGCTTTAATTTTCTTAGACTCGCGTGCATTCCCTTAAATTTGCTTCAATTTCCTTGAATTTGTATAATTTTCCTTAAATTTTTTGATGAATTCATTGGAATTTCCATGAATTAGTTTAAATCCATACAATTTCAGTTAAATACCTTCGAATTAAGTAAAAGCAAGTACCGAATTATACATTGCAATCTTAGCTTAATTTATTGAATAATTATTTCCGACAATGGCTCCTACACTAAAGATAACCTTCCTACTGCCTTTTAACACCTTGCCCTCTTTCCATCAATTTTCCCGTTAGTAGTAAATGATCTGCCAAGATACACGTATTTATCAACTTGTTCTACCATATACTTTCATCGTGTACGGTAAGGTTGCCTACTGTTTTCTCACCTTTCCTTCAAAAACCATCATTTTAGATTTATTCGGTCTTATTTCAACGTCCATAATTTTCCTGATGGTGTTCAGTTTGCTCAAAATTCTTTGCAAGGCTTCGATTGAATCTCCCATAACAACCTTATAATCTGCAAACCCTGACCGACGCACCTTCACTGTCCCTTACCTTCTTCGATGAGAAGCGCCATTTTTTAGACACTCAGCAATGAACTAAATAAACAGTCAGGATTTAGTTTGTTTGTATCGTTCGTAATGCCTCCTCCAGAAAAACGCTAAAATACAAGTTTTACAATTGGTATTATTTCTAATTAAAAGCGTTACAAATTGTACAATTTTAGAATAAACTTTGAAAATTGGGCAATTTTATTAGAACATATTTTTTAATTGTACCATTTCTAATTGAAAGCTTGAAAATTAAACAATTTTATTTCAAATTCAAGAATCGCGAATTTAAAGAACTGAAGTATAGCTTTTAAAATAACTTGAACTTCAGCGGCGCTACTGTTTTTCTTTTTTGTTTATTGGTTGCCATGGAACTCAGATGGCACGTATGCAATATTGTGAAAATTTAAGGGTTTCGCGTTTTTCCGCAGCAGGCGCTACGAGCGTTGCAAACTAACTAAATTCGAATTCACGCGTGCAAGTTTTCCGCGAGTGGGATCTCCTTATACTACTTCATGCTAACCACTCAGTTTTACGTTTCCTCATTAGCTTTGCTACCTGTATATATTGTTTTCATTACTTTTAGAAGCCATCGATTGACCTCGTACTCTTTTAGCACTTACTTCTATCCTATAATAATTTTCTAGTCTAACTCTTTCATCATCGCTAAGGCCTAAGTTTTGATATCCATTTTTTTAAAGTGTACTTGTAGATTGGTAAAAATGGTTCACAAAGTTTAAAATAAGCTAGGGGATTGCAAATTGACTCTTCGCGAAAATAGAGGCCTTGGAAAAATTACTTGGGTGTGTTTTTAGCAGTTTGAGACAATGTCGTGAATATTTTTACGCTGACTGTCGAGTGAAGTAGTCTCGTGTCCGTACCGAATGGGCGCGTGACATATTGGGATTTTCGTCACTCTGTGGAGCGATATGGACGAGGACTGAGAGCTATTAGCTGGTGACACCATTAAATCCGTTCATTTGTGAAGTTGCTGATATAAGTCAAACTTTGAGTATACAGGTGTAAAGGGTAGATATATGGGGGGGGGGGGGTGTTATATGCCTGATGAATATCTGCAATCTTAAACGATGCATTTTTTAATGGAGTCTCGTCTATTCTGGTTTCGAATTTTAAAGATTTTTTCAAATCATATTTATGGAGAGACTCGAGATAAATGTATTTTAAAGAAATAAATGATTTATTAATATAACTTACCATTATACACTTGTTCTATTTGCGCGATTATTAAATATTTTCATACTTTAAGTACTAAGTCATACTGCACTGAAAAGGGCTTAATCTGTTAAAAACACGTCTTTTTAATTCATGAAGCACTTGCTTATAAGTTCTACTACTTAAAATATGGCAATATATCAAAAAATGGCTACTAATAGACTCTTAGATGTGAAATTTTTTTCGATGAGGACTGTATGAAACTTTTTTTCGCATATATATTTAATGCAAAAAGATTAAGCTTAACTGAACGTAAACTGTTATTAAAGTAATGCCTCTTATAAAGAAGTATGAAAAGAACGAGAAGTGATCCTTTGTAAAATAAATTTGTTGGCCCTAAAAAGGTCCATTTGGTATGCTGCAAATAGCAGAATAATGAATAAAATCAGTAATTTGCTTCTTTTTTATGCAAGTTTCTTCCAGCAAAAGTTTTCAATCAAGTCTAAAGCAGCAAAGATAGTATCTCGCACATCACTTTGTTCAGAAAGAAACCTCCGAGAAATTGCTAAACCAAATTCAGCACCTCTGAATTTCGTTAGTGGTGTTACACCCTGATCTTCGGAATCATTCTCGTCATCAGATATCATATGTCCTTATTCCTTCACGCTATACAATATTTCACTGTCTGTAGGGTCTGTAGCAGTTATTAAATCGGTGTTCATATCAACAAAATCTTCAAAGCTTATATCTGTGCATTCTAATCTCCTTCGTAGAGCACTCCACTCTTCAGAAATACTATTCGCTGAATTATTTCCCGGACAATTATCCACAAATAAAAAAACCTTTCGATTTTCTCTTTGGAATTTACGATTAATTTTATGAAGCCAGTCTTCATATATAGAACTGGTCATCCAAGATTTTTGATGCTTCTCGTAAAATACTGGTGAAGACATTACTGCCTTTAAACATCGTGGATTTTTTGATTTGCCTATTACCAATAACTTTAATTTTTCTTTATCAGACATATTAGCGCAGACAATTACAGTAACATGATCTTTACTCCCCTTCTGACCATGAAAAGTTTCTTCTTTGAATGTCGAAATCAGATTTGCAGAGAATTCTAATTTTTGAACTTATCTAGCCATCCAGAGCTAGCTTCAAAATCGATAAGGGAATATTCTGGTTTCGAGCAGATTTCATCCATTCCACCATCGATGTTTCCAATAATGGAAAGCGAGATGTCTTCATGCGCTTCCGATCCGGTTGGAATCAAAACTTTTCAGCAGTAGACAAGATCTTCTCCTTGTTCTTAAAAAATGGTAGTCAGAGAGTTGGTATGTATTCCGAAATAAGCAGCAATGTCATTCTTAAATCCTTTCTCGACACATTGAAGAAGTTTTACTTGCTCATTCAGAGATAGTGTTTTATATGTCATCTACTCCATACTTTTGAAAACGTAGAGGTATTAGTCCTGTTTAACACATAACTGTACCAGCACCCGGCTTTTATTTAGATTGACAGATCAAACTTTGTATTACACGTGAACCCTACCATTGTTATATACGCCAATCCCTGGCGGACCGAAGGAACCGAAAGGAGCCTCTACAAAGTACTCTTAAAGATCCCATTGACTTCCCCTTTGTTTCTTTCTTAAAAAGCTTAACAAAACAGCAAGATCAATTTTTAAATTGTTGAAATTTGGATTCTACGTTAAAATTTCCATTAGAAACTCAGGGAGTAATCGCAATATTTTTTTTGCAGCGTTAAAAACTTTTAGAAACAAAATACCTGCCATTTAAATGGGCCGAAGGCGGCTTCAAGTGCGTCTTCTTTTAGTAGCAGTTAATAACCGTGCCGCCGGTAACTTTAAGAATTTTGTGAGCCAATAAAGTTGGTTGGTGTAAAATGTAAAAATGAAAAATTCAACGACTCCAACGAAATTTTTACGATCGACTTGCTAATTTGAAATATTGTCTTCTTTTTTTACGTTAATTTAATTATTAAATGCATTTATTTATATTTATTTGCCAATTTCGAATTTTATTTTTAAACTTCGCGCGTCACATAGTACCTGAGCTATTATGAATGCGTTTGAAGTCACCTTCAGCAGAAGTTAATAAAATTTCTTTAAATTTTTAACGCTGCAAAAAAAAAGTATTGCGATTACTCCGTGAGTTTCTAATAAAAATTTTAACGTAGAATTCGAATTTGAACCATTTAAAAGTTGAACTTGCTGTTTTTTTAGTTTTGTAGGAAGGACCCGAAGTGTCCGCCAGAGATTCCATAGACTGCCGTACTTCGAGTTACAGACGTTATGATCACGGCGGAGCTTACATTATTTCTCGAATTATTGAAAAATTCGAATTGTCGAAAATTCATATTATAGTGGTTCGGATTATCGAATTTTCACTATATTTTTAAATGTGAGCATAAAGAATAAAATTAACGACCGATGACCAGTATTCCCAATCTTGGGAACTTTTTGAGCTCCGATTTAGTCGAGCCGGCAACCACATTGGTCACTGCTAGAAGAATGTGGTGATGTTGTCCTTTCAAATCTTAAGAAATGGTCCAAGGCAAGTGTCACCCTAGCCACGAATTCCAACCAGCGGATCTTTCTTCTTCGATGCAGGAGAGAACGTGTCCCCCCAAAACACCTAAATCTACACGTGTTTTAATCGATCAGGTTTGATATCAACTCCGTTGCACAAAGGTATGCATCTAATATAAGCAAATTTAAAATGCCTACTTTAAATGATGAGATAAGAGACATTTGCATCTCCGTACACAACCTAAAATGTGAATTAGTCAAGTTGCGCGTAACCATAGAAAAAAGTCTCACACGTGATAAGTATGCGCCTTTTTTGGGTTTGAATCAAAAAAAGCTAAAACACTTTTCGAATTACATAAAAAAATCTGTAAATCCAAATTTGATAGTCTTGTGAAAAAAAGCAAAAATTATTCTAATAATTATCAGTTAGAATTTACAAATTTTGAATCCAATATTAACGATACTAATCTTACTTGCAACATTCCTACTGAGGAGAGAAACAAATTTGTTAACTTAACCAGTACGCAAATTCCTGAATTTGTAGGGAGAACCGCCGGTGTGGGACAAAAGTTCGGTTTGCCAATTCCCATTTACAAGTTACCGATAGAACATTTTACTGCTGATTTTGAATCCAACATAAAAACCATCCAAGAAACAGACCGGAATAAAGCCAGATTAAAATTCGTCAATTGCATCAATAATTTCCCCCAAAAAACAAATTTGAACAAAAATCCCATGAATGAATTTCAAAAACAAGTAAATGCGGACCTCAAACAGACTAAAACATTTCTAAAAAATATTCCTAACATTTTAATTAGTAAATCTGACAAAGGTAACATTTCAGTAGCTATGAATAAAGATGAGTATGAAGCAAATTTAACACCATGTTGTCAGACACAAAAATTTATAAACAATTATCTAAAGACCCCACACACAAAATTCAAACTAAAGTTAATGATCTGCTAAAATATTGGAACAAAAAAGGTTCTATAAACAAATTGACAGCTGCCTCCTTGAAAGCCAATAATTCCAATCCTTCCCGATGTTATGGACTAAGAAAAATTCATAAAGACCCTAAACAGCTCAGACTGATCGTTTCATTTATAGGCAGTCCAACTTACAACCTCGCTTCTTATTACAAGTCTATAATTTCTGCAAATATAATTCCTCCAATAGAAAAAAGTAAAAATTATCTAAAAGGCTTGTTAGATTCCAGCAATTATCAAAACATTCGACGTCTTTCAATTCACTTCTATAGGCAATAAATTCCCCAAATCCATAAATCATTTCTAAAACCCAAGCATTTCCACCTCAGCATACATGATTCATTTCCCTAGACGATTTTCCTAACCTGTTTCGTGATTTACTTTCCCAGCCAACCTTCATCAAGCTTAGCAGGAAACTTCAGAACTTCAGAGTTTAGATTTTAAATGAGGTCGTATAAAAAACCCAGTCAGTGCGTATTTCTCGTAAATACATTCAAGCACATGCGTCGGGAGAGTAGTTAATTCAAGTTAAGTAGCTGTGCAAGTTCTCTGCATATTAACAAAATAATATATAGGGTGTCCGAAAAGTAACGAAGCACCTAAATAATTTTCCAGGTAAAATATTTTTTCAAAATGTCAAGGTTATTCTTGGAGTAACTTTTAACGAGGAATCCAGTGGTGACCTTAAATTTGACCTTGAGCTTGAGCATATTAACAAAATAATATATAGGGTGCCCGAAAAGTAACGAAGCATCTAAATAATTTTCCAGGTAAAATATTTTTTCAAAATGTCAAGGTTATTCTTGGAGTAACTTTTAACGAGGAATCCAGTGGTGACCTTAAATTGGACCTTGAGCTTGAGCAAATAGTGCACTGTTTTTTTTAACATTTAACTGATTGGTTAAAAATTAATTTTTTGTCGATATATATATCATAGGCCTTTAGAAGTTCTAGGTAGTTGACCAACTGCTGGCATTCAGAAGAATGAGAAAAGAACTTTTGTAACGTGAGAAATCGATGTCAAAGTTGAGAGTTTTTAGTTAAGGGCATATTTTAGTTAAATACGACATATTCGTCGTATTTAAAGATTTTCGGGGTTGCTGATTTCGTATCTGAGGTAAAAATGTCAAAATGAAAAGTGGAAAATCCAATATGGTAGACGAAAATTCTTAAATAAGCCCGATATGACTAATAATTACCACTTGCGGATTTTCGGAGTCGCGGATTTCAAATATGAAGTAAAAATGTCAAAATTCCAAATAATGGATTCAATATAATGGACAAAAATTGTAAAACAAAACCGGTGTGACTGAAAATTCCTACATTTGCAATTTTTATAGTCGTAATTAAAAATCGTTAAACGTTTTTTTTTTGCAATTTTGAATATTGACTTTGGATTCGAAATCCGTGACCCCAAAAAATCCTAAGTAGGAATTATTAGTCATATCGGGATTATTTTAGGATTTTTGTCTGACATATTGGATTTATCATTTTTACATTTCGACTTCGGATTTAAAATCAACGACCCCAAAAAACTTTAAATTCGATGAATGGTAAAATATCATTAAGTAGATATATTTCAGACCTTAAAGGTTTTGAATAGCATTTTTAATCGCTTTTTTCTCCGAATAATAAAGTCCTACAGTAATATTTAGTCCAGATTTGGAATCGGAGTGAAAACAGTCTATTAAAAAAATGTGTAGTACGTAAAATTTAACACCAAGGCGCCGACACGTGATCGATAATGTAAATTCATTTTTTAATAAAAAATACATTTTCTACACAGCCTTTTAGTTTTGTATCAAATGGCTTAATTCTCAAACAAAAAAGGCCAAAGAAAGATAAATTTTGATCAAAGTACATACATTTTCAACATTAACAAACAAAACAAATTAACCACAGCTTTAATTAAGTTACTGAATTTTCAACAAAGTTATTTTAATTTGTAACCAAATAATAAAATGTGCAACCATAAATATGAATTGTTAAGCCAAGACGACTTTGTCGGTTCCAGCCCCCCCGCCCCCACCTGCTAGGAGATATGATTGGATGGATGGGCATCCAAAATCAGGATACAGAAAGAGTACTAGGTAATTTTTGGGATCCAGGAACAAACTATAATGGAGATGAATTAGTTAACTTAAGCTTAGAAAGGGGCCTGTTTATTACAAATACTTGGTTTTAGGCATAAATTGATGCACCTGTACACCTGGTCTAAAGGAAATTGCTACAGTATAATTGACTTTGTTGTTGCGGATAAGAGCTAGTCAAGAGGTACATGGGTCATGAGGGGTACTGAATGCAATACTGATCATTACCTTCTGATTTCCAAAATTAAGTTAGGTCGGGGATGGTGAAAAAAGAGAACTAAGAAAACAAAACAAACGTAAATCAAACTGAGAACATACAGAAACCGGATGTGCGAATACATTTCAAAAATTACATAATCGAAAGCATAGATAGAGGAAGTCCTGAAAGAGTACGAAGTCAACGGATGGCTCCTGCAAGACATAAAAACAATATATAAAAGTAGCAAGGCGAGTGTAACGATAAATGGGAATTGAGTGACTGTTTCGATATTATGCAAGGAGTTAGACAAGGATACGATATGTCTTTATGGTTATTTATAATATTCATGGACAAGTGTTTAATAATGGCTTTTTTCGACAAAGAAGCTGTGGATCTCGAAACAGTAACGGTACGTCGGTTAGCGTTCGCAGATAATAAGGTTGTTATGGCAGTCAATCGAAGACTTGCAAAGAATGTTAAATAAAATGAATGCAAGAATGAAGAGCACGGGCCTCAAAATTAACGCAAATAAAACATAAACTATGGTGTTCGAAGGATAGAGTGAGAAAACAATATGCAAAATTGTTTTAAATGATGAGAGAATTGAATAAGTTGATAAATTCTTACACCTTGGTAGTTTATTTACTAGGGACGGGAAGATACATGAGGAGTTAGATAGACGCATAAACGAAGGTAAGAAAGTTATTGATAGAGCAGGGACCCTTATCAGAAGTAAGAATATTTCAAATAAAGCTAAAATGGCAATACATAATTCTCTATTTGTAACGACCATATTCTACGGTAGCGAGACGTGGACCTATCAAGAAAAAGATAAGAGTAAAATTAACTCGATTGACATGAGATTCTTGCGCACAATATGCGGGAAACTCTGATGGACAAAGTGAGTAACGAGATAATTCGCAAAGAGCGTGGTGCAGAAGAGACATTAGTTGACCAAAGTGAGGAATCTCACATGACGACTTTGTAAGGATCTTAACTTGGGGTGATTGCTAGAGAGATTGATCGGCAACCTGGGTCGGAGCAGTGTTGCGGAATGAACGTGTTATTTAAATAAATAACACGAGAATTCTAGATCAATCTAAAAATTCTGTAATCCCTTCCTCACATCACTCCCTTCCCCACCGAGTCAGTTACGCCTGCCCCGAAAGGGAAACGGCTTAATGGTATAATAATAAGCAAAAATTTAATAGTACACTTTTTAACCGAAAAAACATAGTTTCAAACCAAAAGTAGAAAGTTTTTTTTCAGTTTGAGTTTAAGTGGAAAAACGAAAAATAGAGTAGAAGATGTAAAATACTGTGAAGCCGGCGATAAATGAATAAAAAGTTGTTAATTTATACATTAAAGAATAACATTTTCAATAACAATGGAAGTTAATTTTTAATACTTTTCTAATAATAGGCAAGAAAAATTGAAATTTTTGTTAAAAAATAAAGTTAATTTTCCATGGCCTATATATAGTATACCTTTTAATTTTGGATTATCATTTTTAAATTCGGAGTACACATAAGTTTATTACTTTAAAAATATTTTGACACTATTTTGTAAAATTTGTGATCCGTAATCATTAAATGCAAAAATCCTAAAATATAATTTATAGTAATTATATATGTGATTTAATAATAATAATAATAAAATTATTAAAAATTACATGTGGTCATATGCTTAAGGACGTTGGAAGCAGAACCCAACCTCAATATTGAATGGCCCCATTTTACTCTATAAATACTAAAATTACATCTTTTTTAGATAATGAGAGCCTATTCCTGTTTTAAATTAAACCTGTATTTGGAGTTAAAAATGAGCTAATTTCACAAGTTTTTGTGTAAAACATAAGAATTTAAAGTCTAAACACATTTTTTTCCTGGAATTGAATACATTTTACTATTTCAAATTGTACATTGTGCAAAGAAATTCGTAAATGCGGCTATTTTATGTTGAAATACTTACAAAATCGCTCCCAAAGTTCGTTCATAGTTCAAATGATGTATGGTAAATGGTGAATGCAACCATTTACTTTTTTCTGCAAGCAAATTTATAAATAAGAATAAAATGTTCCTGAGATAATTGCAAGAAGCTAAACTAAAAATCTACTTTTCAACAAACGAAAAAATAGGTGAAAGTGATGCTAGTTCTCGCTGTTCTTGAGATATGAAAAAAGTTTTTATCTGCAATTACAATTAAATATCCTGAATATTAAATCTAGCATTTTTAACACACCATGTAGCGATTTTTATCAAAACTGGTAAATTGCTTATACCCCGGCCGTTCATAAATATCTCTAGCAATCACCCCAGACGAAGAGCTTCACAAACACATCATATTTCATAGATCACACAAAAATATGCAAACTTACTGATACTCAAATGGTAAGATCTATACTCTTTACTCTAATTGCGTCCACCAAGTAAAGCTCTTCATACGGCCCATTCATTTCCAAGGTCTTTCGTTTCAGTCGCTCCTCACTTCAATGACACTCTCCATCAAAAACTTCTTATAAACAATTGTTCTCCCCACTTTACCGTGCTGACACATAACTTTATTTTTTTTTCGTCCATAGATTTTTTAATGTCAACACTTTTTATTTTATTTGTATTTTTATCTGTTTATTTATTTTATCTGTTCTGCTTATATTGCTAAAGGATTTTTGAGTCACGCGACCTTTAAAAACATGTAAAATGCATAATTATTACAAGTATATTTGAAGGATACTGAGGTGTTAGTGCCAAAACACTTGTATCACAATGACGTTAATTTTTTTGACTTTTCATTGAAACAAAAAACTTCTTTCTGGTGCTTGTCGCTATCAAACTCAGGAAGAGTAGTGTAACTTTTTATATTTTTTATTAAGAAAAGCACAAGAAAATTCCTTCGAGATATTACTTAACTCTATATAATTGCGTGAAACATCACACAAAAAGATGTAATTATAATACTTTATGAAAAAAATGCGCAACATGGATTTTGACCCACTTCTCAACCAAAATGGACCATAATCTTCTACAGAGATGCATAAATTAGGTCAAAACATTTAAATTTGGCACTTATGTCCTTATTCCCTAGGACCCTCTATTTACGGATCTTTTCGTTTCACATTTTCATAAAAAGTTTCAGGCATTTTGGGTTTTTTTTTTATTTTTTTAAATCTTATTGTCTAAAATGGTCAACTTTTTGTTAGACCCTTTTAATAATCTATCATAATTAGTGTTATCTATATAAATTATTAAAATTATTATTCGCAAAATATTTCAATTGAAATCATATAACACTCCAAATGATGTATAATGACTTCCCATTTAGTTTGCCTAGATCCGTTATTGGAGCTACTCGTACATAACGAGTCGCATCTTTACAGGTTGACGTCCGCTAGAAAAAACCTTGTGTTTTTTAATCAACATCTTATGATATTTCACTTAAATATTTTCCTGGCCATTCGTCATAATAAATACAATAGTGATTTAGACATATGCCGCGCATTAATAGCGCCACTATTAGTAAAAATACGTGCTATGTAATAGTAACGAGTCTGGCTACAGTGCGCAGGCTGGGTCGACTCGCATGGAAGGCTTTAACCACTTATACTTTTGTAGTTATCCACCTACTTTTAGATGGCTCTACTGTAGAGTCAGAATTGGAGGTAAAATATTCTTCAAATATTTTCGCGCCCGCTACTCTAATGTTTTGTTAGGTTATGTTATCGTCAATAAAAGTCAGTGTCTCAAGTCGTGTAGTCACGTGTAGTGAAACAAAAACATTATTTCTGATTAACTGTGTTCACTCATTTCAAAAGAATATTAATTATAATATCGTTTCATTTTTAGCACATATCATAAAATATTCCACATTGTACGAATAAAATCAATGATTTCATTCTTTTCTATTTTACTATGAATAAAATGTCAAAAAAGTTACATTTCATGTTTCATATATTTCTTCATTTATTGAAGAATTAATGCAGAATTGTACAAATTTAGCCCGAAAAATGTTGCAGGAAACCGTATTTGCACATTTTTCGATTTAAATTTGTGTAATTTTTAATTAATTCGTTTATTTTCTCTACTTTTAATTCGCACACACACATTCCAATAAAATAAACACATACGTGCACCAACCCATAATTACATTTTAGTTCCCAGCTTACTTTTAGATGGTGACACTGGCAATATAAGTGGTCAAAGCCTTCCATGCGAGTCGACCCAGCCTGACAGTGCGAACGCTACGGACTCGATGAACGAATCGCTCGTAGGGCAGTTCTCTTCGGACCGACAGTAAGCGAACAACGGTGTTTCCTACGCTCTGCGGCGTTTATTTTGATTAGACAATAAAGAGCCTTCTTAATTGAGTGATCGGTACGGTTTTTTTTTGGTCAGCGACATAAACAGAAAGTTGGTCTAACGAAGATGCCCCGCCTTGGAGATTCCGCCGATCTACCAGAAGAGGTGGTTTTAAGAGATCGCAGGTAACTCTATCGTCGACTTAATTTCTTTTACCATTCCGACTACGAATTTCTGCCAATTTGAAGCTATTTTTTCTGCCTTAGGCTATTCCTTTTTGCCTTTTACAAGGATTGACGTTCTTTCTTTTTTCGCCGGTTCTTGTTCAAGGATCGAGGTTCTTTCTTCCTCCCCGGGTTCTTTTACAAGGATTGAGGTTCTTTTTTTCTCCTATAGTTCGTCTAGAAGGATCGAGGTTCCCAATCATTTAAACCTACTTTGCTATGGTCCTCTCTTAGGATCGAGGTTCGCTTTATTCTTTTTAATTTATTACCTACGATTCCCTAACAAGAATGGATGTTCTTATCCTAACTAAACTGTTGTTCCTTCACTTTTTGAGTGGGCAATCTAACAGGGGGGGGGGGGGCAATTTCTAAATCGGAGTTATCTCTGAATGCATATGGAGCAGGCAAAAAGGAAACCGAGTCTTCATAAGAGGAGGAGTGAGCAACGCCGAAGGGTGTTTGAAGAACCACGGAACAGGTGACCGGACAATTGGCGCCGTGCGTATTTATCCTCTCTTAAGTCTACAAAAACAGATGTTTTACCGATAACAACTTCCACCATATCAGGAAGTCCTTGATCGCCTTGAAGAATACGATCCCACTGGCCCGGGGTATAACGGCAGTTCTCTCCCGGCTCCTTATTCCTATGAGATCTTTCCAATCGTTGAGTTCTAACGTCGGGCTATGAGGCTTCACTAAACTTTTCCACACCCCCAGACCAGCCCAACGAGGGGCCCTCGAAAAATTTGGAGAACTTGTCTCTCAATCAGTTCACTCAGGTCCCTCTGTATCAACTAACTGACCTTGGAGACTTTTCCCTGGAACAGGAGCTGTGCCTGACCGAGGAGGCTTTTCAGGCTGCCGAGGTGTCGGCCCTATTAGAATAGGCCCAACCAACGATCCTGATTACCTTGGACGAGGAGATAATTGGAAGCACCGAGGATCCTTCCCACTCGGGAGAACCTGGTTCACGGATCTTAGGCACTTTGACTTAAACCCTCGTAGAAGAAGATTATTTAGATCCCCAGACCACTCCAATTCGACTGTCATCTCCATCTCTTCCGAGATTCACTCCAGGGGCCGACATAACTCTCCTTGAAGGGAAGACTGTCATTAGTAATCAAAAAGAGAATCGTACTCGAACTGCGATGTAACGCTATCACAAAGGGGTGAGATGTACAGATCAGGACCCTCCCCAGTTACTCCCACATAGGAGTTCCCGAAAACAACAGGCCTTGAGGGTGGTTTTCGTCCGTAAAGGAAAACGACCCTTCGTATCACCGCAAAGTTGGGTACCAACCTCAGAGCCCCTAACAAAGCCAGAAGAGGCTCAAGTCATTTGTCGTATGACTTCCGAAAAGTCTCATCGTTTCATTCGGATTTAGAATCAGAATTCATCGAAGTTTCATCGGATCTAGAATCTCCACATAATCGACCCTCCGCCGGGTCCGTAACAAAGTAAGCTCGTAGGGGATTCTTTTAAAAAATTGACTATTTGAACCCTTCGATGGCGTCAATGTAGACGAAGCCGGCCCTCTAAGTTTTGTTTACTGCAAATGTTTACTACATTTGCAAAGGTTATAGGTTCTCGCCCTAAAGACGAGGAAGTCGCATTTGTGGGTTAAATATTCGAAATAACAAGTTGCCCCACCTAACTCAAAAGCCACAAGCCATGAAGCAGTAATTTTTGTAGAATATAGTATACAGATAATGTAGGAAGTGTGCGTGTAATGTTCAATGTACACTTTACACTTCACACAGATTGTAGATTGGTACGGGGAGACTAGGGAAGCGCCTGTTGGCCGCAAACTCGTTCAAGCGTCGAGTGGCAAAGAGTCTCTCGGTAACCTTTCGGAGGGTTTACCCTAGAATGTGAGTGTGCTAGTTTGATACTCCTGTCACAGGAAAACGCTGGTCCTTAAAGTACGTCAATTCAAAGTTGTTTTGCGATGCAATAAAAATAAAACTCTGGAGAATGAGAATGCAGCTATGTTCATGTTATAGTTTTACATTTGAAGGGTGGCAGGTCATAAGGAGGTAAGGGACATTTTTCCGAAAACTTTTTTTTTGCATAGAATATTCTTGTAAAATTTAATACACATATATACATAAAAACATATATACATAAATAAATTTTTTCGAATAAACTTTTCTTTTCTGTATTCAGCATACTTATATCTAGAGAGCATCTATTTTTAATTGACCTTCTTTTTACTTTTGTTTTTAGATTGATTATTTAATTTTTTATCACTGCCCAAATATAACTCGGGCCGTGTGAAAAAAAATATCAAACCGATTTTTTTAACTTTGTGCTATATTACCTCAAAAGTATTAAGTTATTTGCTGCTAATCTTTTTTCCTATGGATTCAGGGATGCTTCAGCTCGGAAGCAAATTTTTCTTTCTCGTCTTAATTGCGAATTCGATTTTATAGAATGTTTTTTCTCTCCTGTAAAATTGCCGTTTTGTTTCTTACCTCGTTAGGATCTTCCACCCTTAATTTGAAGCATTATCATTTTGAGAAAAAATCGTATTTCGAGAACATACAAAATAAGCTACACTTGCAAATTGGGACTCCATTCGTTACCGTACGTTCAGGAGTGATATGCTGATTGTTTTGAAATATTTTAGAGTTTTGTAGGCCAAAAAAGAAAACAGAGTGTAAGGGGGACAGAACACAGACCTCTTAACTTTGACTTCTGACCCAATACTTCCCACATTTCACTTCTAGTCAATCAGCTTTCTCTTCTGACATTCAACGTATCACCCTTTCCATCCTCTTCTCGTAAAGAAAAAAACACTTGAACTTTTTGGAATTCACGCGAGATATATAGGAGAATACAATAAAACATTTTTTTAAATATTTTTTCTGGAGTATAGTATAAGAAAAATAACTGTCCACAGAATAATAGTTTTACTCACGCAAGAAATATAGCACAAGAAATTACTGACGATTCGGCAACACGTTTGGCCTTCACTATTAGAAGTTTTCGGTTCATTGATTTTAATATAAAAAAAGTAATCTATATTTGTCCTGAGAATATAAATAGCAAGAAAATATGAGTAAAGTTAATAGAAACCACTTCTTATGTATCTTATGTTATATGTAGACTCATTGTATCAAATATATAATCAAAGCCCATCTTTTAAGAAAAGAAGTTTTTTTATATTTTATTCATTGAGTATATCATGTAACATAGTTATTTACATATAAATTTTTTAGAAAAAATAGTTAAATTTTCTTCCAAAAAAGGTTTCAGTTTGACTTTTCGGCATAAGAATATGAGTTTTTAATGAGAAAGAAATTTTCTATGAGAATAGTTGCGTTTTCTACCTCAAAATATGAATTTTCAGCAAAACAGTTGACTTTTTAACAAAGAAAAAAAAAAGATTTTTCAACAATATCCTTGAATTCTAAACCACACCGTTGAATTTTTATCGGAGGAAGATGCAATTTCTAGTAAAACAGATGAATTTTTAAAAGAAAAATACAAGTTTTCAAAAAATAGCTCAGTTATCAACCAAAAAAGATTTTAGTTTAACCTTTCAGCAACAAAATCTGAGATTTATAAAATACGTATATTTTCTATGAAACTTGTTACATTTTTAACCTAAAAGAACGAATTTTCAACACAAAAATTGAATTCCCAACCAAAAAGAATGTCTTTTTAACAAAAATGATGAATTTATAAACAAATAATAAAATTTGTAACTAAAAAGGTTATATTGTCGAGGAAGCTACTGCAAACAAATACAAGTTAAATAAAACCAGGAACAAGAATATTATACCAGGGTTAAAGAAAAACTTTATTTTTAATTCTACCTAAATTCTAACTAACCAATTTTTCATTTCTTCTTTATTCATAATGTGTCCCCTAAGAGTTTACATGACTTCCATTCCTTACCACTTACATAATAAACAACAAAAGAAAATTTCTACCTTAATATTTACAATATT
>JAAAKG020060822.1:0-41941 GCA_010014905.2 Druon quercuslanigerum | reverse complement strand
CACCGAAAATTTGTGCTTTTGATTTGAAAATTCGTCTTTTTTGTTGAAAGAGTCTACTTTGTTAATTGAAAAGGCATGTGCTTGAAGTTCAGAACGTTTTAGTCAACGAAATTGTTTACTGATGACTTTTAAGCTAGAAAAAGTGGTAAAATAATAATTTATGTATATTGCAAATTACTGATTACAAAAAAAAACTTTTTTGCATTATTTTTAATTGTAGTTGGAACAATATTTGTAGATAAAATAGATAAGGGAAAAACTATTTCGTTCATTTGAACGTTCAGAACTTTAGTTACATTGAAAATACTACTGTTTTTTTATATTCAGCTATTTATTTCTATTCAACTCTATTTTTTCTTTTATTCTGTTTCTATTTTATTCTACTATTTAATTATGTTCTATTGGATGAAGGTTTTTATCGTTTTAAGTTTAAATCTTTTTTGATTAAAAGTTAAATTTTTTAAACTGAAAGTCTGAAAAAAATGAAAAATTATTTATACTATTTTGTTGAAAAGTATTTTTTTGTTGTTGAAAATTCATATATTTTTTTTAAATAACTTTTTACTTTAAAATTCATATTTTTCGGTTAAGAACTCCACTGTTTTGTAGAAAATTCGTATGGTTTCGGTTTAAATTTCCATAATTTGGTATCAAATTTTTTTCTTAACTTAAAAATCTTTTCTAGTTGAAAATTTGTATTTTTTATTTAAAAATTCATTTCATAATTTTAAAAATGCAACTCTGTGTTGGAAAATTAATATCGTAGTTTGAAAATTTTACTATATTGTTCAAAAATAATTTTTTAACTCAAAAGATTTAACATTTCCATTTTGGTTTGAAAATTTGATCTTTTTTTAACTGAACATTCAAGTCTTCAGTGGAAAGTTAATATATTTTAATTCACAATATTAAGAAAGTATATCCTCTAACAACAAGATAAGCAATATATTTTTGAAATTTATATATCGGTACTGCTAAAAGATAAAGAGATCATAGAAGGTTCGTCAATAGGTCATTTGACGAACCTCGAAGCTCGAAGATGCGAACAAACATGTCAGATACAGTAATTTAGTATATCATAGAATTTCTTTGATTTCAATTCATTTGTTGCCTTATAAACAAATAATTGCAAAACAATCTTTTCTTTGTCCCAGCTGCAACTTTAAAGTTTAGGTTTTTCGTTTTTTAAAATTATTTATCTGAAAGTTTCCCCATAATTTTCCTCTTTTTTACCACTCTGAAAGCATATTCCTTTTGTTAATAACAATTGTTATCAAAAAAATCCTAAATTTACCCAATATGATCTTTTTATTGGTGTTGCTTGAATAAGGCACAAAGAAAAACTTTTATCACTCTTAAATTGGTTCATAATTTAAACATTTTGTTAATTACGGCCTTATAAACAATTAACTTAAAAATCATGTTTGGTTTGTCCAAGCTGCAATTTTACAGTTAAGAGTTCCGATTTTTTATTTATTTAGCTTCCTGATAATCTTCCTCTATGTCACCACTCTCAAATTATCGTTCTTTTGTTAATAAAAATGGGTAGCAAAAAAATCCTTGATTTACCGAGTCTGCTTCTTTTCTTCGCATTGCTTGAATCAAGCACAAAGACAAACATTTATCTCTCTTAAATTTGCTCTCAATTCAAACAATTTGTTAATTACGGCCTTATAAACAATTACTTATAATATATAATAATATAATAACAAAGCAAAGATTATTTTGCACTCAAAAAATGTATGGTTAAATTAACCAGGAATTCTGATTAAAACAATCAGAATTCTGGTTACTTTAACCAGAAAAAGAGTAAAGGCATATTTTACCAGAATTCTCGTTGATTTAACCAGACATTTTTTTAATGTGCAATTAATTGTTTATACGGCCAACGGCCATGGTCAACAAATGATTTAAAATCAAAGAAAATCTGTAGGAGTCAAAGCTTTTTTGATATCATATTAAAAACACCTTTAAAAACGAAAGCTATATCAAATATACGTATTTGTTGATAGAAATTGTTATTAACAGAAAACAATTGAGATTTTTGCAAAGTAATAATTTTGTAATCAAGGTGATTTCCCTAAGATTTCTTACAAAAGTGATAGCATTGACCTTGCAAAATGTACACAAAGTCTTTTATAAAGAAGTTCAAAAAATTGCACACGTAGTTGTTAAAAAAAGGACTGTTTTAAACACTTTTATATTAACTAAATATTATATTATATATGCGTATCCTGAAAAATGATTTACATTTTTTTTCGAAATTTTTCGGTTTAATAGTTGCCGAGATATGCAGCTGCAAATATATTTTTAAGTGCAAATTTAATTGTTTATAACGCTCTAAGTTATAAATGGATTGTTGCATGATAAATTTGTTAAGACATAAAAGTTTTTGTTCCATAAAATTAAAAAAAATACTTTGAGATAATTTTTATAATAAAAAATAATGTAATTGTTTTACACAAATGGTTTCAAATTCAGGGGCTTTTTGCAGACTTTAAAGCCAAAGTTACTGCGTCGCATATGTAATATAATATAATATAATATATATAGAAGTATTACTGGCGACAGGACATTCTGCCAAATGCGTAATTTAAAAAAAATATTCTTGATTTTGTAATTTTGGCGCCATCTGCTCCGCATTAATGGCATGGTCCAATGGGCTAATGTTGGATTACTGTGCTAATGGAGCTGTCAAACAGGATTCTGCGTACAATAGGTACTGTCAAAGATGGTCAAAGATGTAATAATGCGTGTAGTTTCTATACGCAAGTTTCGATGAGTTGAACATCAAATAAACTCACACGTTTCAAGAATAAGTACATATGTGAATGATAAGTTTACGTATATGACCGCTGTTGACCGATCACGCTCTCACATCTATCTGGTTTCGAAAGTAGTTCGCGAAATGTTTAAAATAAACACATCCACGGGTTCCGCTTCTGTTTTCTCAACACAGTGTAAATTCCCCTAGAAAACAGGAATTTCACGCAATGCGTTGAGTCAAGTTTAGTCGTCAATTTTGCTGCAGTGCTTCAAACTTGAAATCGTCCAGTTTGACATTTCATTTGACAGCTGGCAAATTCCAAGACCCTCTGGCAAAAATTCCACGAAGTTGAAGGCATCTTGTGTTAATTTTTGAAAATAGAGGGTTCAAAATGTGCCCGAGAATTGTCGAATCGTTTAGAATATTTTGGGTATCGCGTCAAGAAAGATGAGTCGCCGTGGATACGAAGTCATTTGTAAGATGTGAAAGTGAGGTTAAGTTTCGTCAAATTAGCTATGAAGAGCCCTTCGTCGCAGTCTGTAAGCAACGGTGTCACCTTGTCAAATGGACAGCAAAATGGTAATTTAAAGTCCTTTGACAGACACAAAGCACGAGCCAACAAAAACGGACGAATTGATTCCACGAAATTTCACACACCGAGCAACGGTAAGTCTTTTACATTTCTTTGCAATCATTATTTAAAATTTACAGGTCTTGGCTTCCCAAAATAAATTATGATAATTATTGGTTTGAATTTAAATTAGCATGTTTTCATTTTCATTATATTTTTTGGATTCCAAAATAATTTATTTATTTGCAAAATCTTAGGGTTGAAAGCATTTTGGAGTTTTTCGCCTATTTTTAATAAATCAATATCTTTTGGTTTCTGTTCTCTAAGAAGGGCGAATTCAATTCTTGATTCAAAATAGTGAGCCTTTGCTATATAGAGTTTATACAGGAAAATGTCAGGGAAATTTTTATTGGATTCACAGGGTTGCCGCAAGTCAGGGAAAACCGAGAAATAAGGGAAAAGTCAGTGAATTTTGCTCGACTCGAAAATTCAGGGAAAACTCAGGGATTTTGAACAAAAAAATGATAAAGTCAGGGAATTTCTGTAAGGAGCACTTTTAAGTAATTGCCAGCAGGGTGACATCCGACCTTGAAAATCTTGGAAACTTAATGATTTTTGTTTGCTTTTAAAACAGTTATTTTTTTGAAATGTGAAAAATAATTTAAATATTTCAGTCTGTTATGAAAAGGAACATCTCATTTAGTCCAAATATTGCTATTGAACAGTATTTTATTTATCAAGATATGATTGATATTTAGTTAATTACAGAATAAATAAAGAGATTTAAAGAATTTTTTTGTAGACTACAAATTATTTTATATATTGCAATAAACTGACTTTATTATTGTGATTATGTCTATAGGGTTTTAGCTTTTTCGATAATGTAGAATGTTAAAGTATACATTTTTTTGTGATAGTGAATTTATAAATTATAAAAAATGTTAGTTGATCGTTAGTTGTATTGTTAGTTGTTAATTAAATTTGATAATATTTCTATTTATTAAAAAGGATTTTAAGGGATTTTAAACATTTCATAAAGATTTGAAGGATTTTAAAAAGGCCTGCACACAAGATTTTAAAGATTTTACAACAATTTCACAAATATTTTACAACTTTAAAATGATTTTCAGACTTAAAAAAGATTGAAAGGGTTTCTAAGATTCGAAAAATGTACAGTACACCAGAGATCAAAGATTTAAAAATGTTGCAAACCATTTTTAGAAGATTTCAAAAGATTTCACAAAAAATTCCCAAAGATTTCGAATATTTCATAAAGATTTTTAAACTTTTTAAAGATTTGAAGGGGTTTAAAGATTTTAAAAAGGTATAGAAAACCAGATTCCTAAACATTTTAAAGATTCGAAACTATTATACATTTTTGTTATAAGATTTAAAAAGACTGCACGAAGATTTTTTATATATTTATGATTTCAAATTAATACAAAAGACTTCGCAAATATTCAAAAGAATTCATAAAAATTTCAAAAGTTTCAGCAAGGATACAGAACGCCAGATTTTAAAAACTTCGCATATTTTAAACGATTTGAAATAGTTTCAATAAAGTTAAGAATATTTCAAAAAATGTCTATGATTTCAAACGAACACAAGAGATTTCACAAACAAAAATTAAATAATGATTTCACAGATATTTGAAAGATTTCATAAAGATTTTGAAGGAATACGCGAATTTAGAATATTTCAAAACGGAGAAAGTGCACTAGATTTTAAAGATTTCAAAACATTTCGTAGATTTTAACGATTTAATTTTTTTGTAACAGGTTTTAAATATTTCAATAATTTCAAACGAATACAAAAAATTTCACAAATATTTAAAAGAATTCATAAGAATTTGAACAGTTTTAAGAAGGATACAGAAAACCAAAATTAAACAATTTCAAAGATTTTAAATGATTTTAAAAGGTTTCAATAAAGTTGATAATATTTTTTAAAAAATGTCCATGATTTCAAACGAACACACTTTAAATAACGCTTTCACAAATATTTTAAAGATTTAAAAAAATTTCACAAAGATTTCAAGGAGTACAAAGATTTTACAAAAATTTTACAAGATTCCAAAAGATTTTGAATGCTTCAAAAGATTTTCACGAATTAACAAAGATTGCAAAGATTTCAAGTATTTCAATGACGACTTACTTTCGCAAACAATTAAAAATTTGTTTATTTATGGTTCTGATTTCTTTAGAAATTGTTAGCTAATAAAAAGTAAAATAACTTACATTTTTACATGTGTAAAAACCGGCTATTTCAATATTTGACGTAGAAAAAAGAAAATATGGAAAAACTTAATTTCTTCATCTTGAAAACCTGGTAAAGATCTTGAATTTTGTTTCAAAGAATCGCTGGATATCCTGGTTGAGAATAATCAGGGCTGCCACAAAATATAAAAACATATTGTCAAATTTAAGCATTCTAATTAAAATTTTAAACAACAATTCCCCCCATAATTTTTTTAATAAAGATGCTATAGTCATTTTATTAAAAAAGGCACTATTTCTGTACTTTCTTAAATTCTTTTGAAATCTTTTAGAGAATTTCAAAAGTTTCCAATAAACTTCTTTAAAGATTTCGATAGTTTGAGAGGATTTTAAAGATTTTAGGGTATTTTAATAAATTCCAAGAAATTTTCAAGAGCTTTAAAATGTTGTAAGTGATATAAAACAGTTTCGAAAGATTAAAAATATTTTAGGGTATTGATAAAAATTCAAAGAAATTTTCAATAGATTACAAACTTTTTAAGGGGTTCACGGGGATTTTAATGTTTTTAAGCGATTTAAAAAAAATGTTCATGAGGTAACGTTTTTCCTGTAATTTCTGAAGTTATGGAACAATTTTACAGGATCTATAAGGTTTTAAAACATTCCAAGGAACTTTATAAGACTTCCGAATATCTCGATTTTAATAGATTTTAAAAACTTTAAGACACATACTTTAAACAATGTTTTAGGATTTTAGGAAATATCGCCAGGTTGCACATATTGAAAAATTGGAATTCATCCTGGATTCTTATTCATTTATCATAAATTCTTTTGAAATATTTTAGGCTATTTAAAAGTATTACTATAATTTGAAGGGATTTCAACAAATTTTCAAGGTTTTAGCGTATTTTTAGAAATTTGAATGAATTTTCAAAGGCTTTAAAAAGTTGTAAAGATTCAACAGATTTGAAATATTTTAGGGCATTAACCAAAATTCCAAGAAATTTTCAAGAGCTTTACAATTTTTTTTTATAAAGTTTCAAAGTATTTTGAGGAACTTAAAAAAATTCCTAGGAATTTTTAATTGACTTTTTTTTATTTTAATATATTTCAAAGGATTTTAAATATTTTAGGAAATGAGATTCCAAATAATTTCCAAGAACTTTAATGATTTAATTGATTAAATTATTTTGTAATATTTCAGGTTATTTAAAAATATTCCCAAAGTTTTTAATAAATTTCAATAATTTAAAGGGGTTTTAAAGGTTTAAGGGTATTTTTACAAAATTACAAGGAATTTTCCAGAACCTTAAAAAGTTTGAAAAGATTTGAAATATTATAGGGTGTTTTTAAATATTCCAAGGAATTTTGAAGAGCTTTAAAAAGTTTTAAGAGAATTTATAAAATTTCAAAGGTTATAAAATATTTTAGGGTATTTTTGAAAAATCCAAGAAATTTTTAGGGATTTAAAAATATATGAAGTATTTTAAGGTATTTTGAAAGATTGCAAGTATTTTTGTTTAATTTTAGGAGATTTTAAGGTTTTGAAATATTTTATGACATTTTGAGAAGTTTAAAAAATTTAACCGGATTTCCAGGGATTTTAAAGAGTTTAAGGGATTTAAACAAATTTTCATTCGGTTTTTAAATGAGTTTCCAAGAATTTTTTAAGATATGAAACGATTTTACAGGACCTATAAAGTTTTAAAAGATTCCAAGTGATTTTATCAGTTTTCGATAATTTCAATAATTATAAGAGATGTTAAAAACCAGATTTCGTACAATTTTGCGGGATTTTATATAACTCTAATTGATTTCGAATAATTAATACACAAGAAGTGGGGGATTTTGTAGGTATTCAAAGAATTGAAGAGATTTTGAAATGTTATTTGCAATAAGTGGAATTCATATGAAATTCACCTTTAATTCTTGATAATTTATCCGGAAGTCCTTAAATTATTTTTAATCTTTGGAATTCTCTTAAATTTTTTGAATCGACACGAATTCCTCTAAATTCACCCAATTCGACTCAATTCATTTGAATTTTTTAAATTGTTAGGCATTTCTTAAAATTCTTCCAAATTCACTCCAACTCTACTGGAATACTTGGAATTTTTTAGGTATTTTTCCAATTGAATTGAATTTTGTTGAACTTAAATTGAATTGTTTTAAAGTTTAGAAATCGAATTCTTTTGAATTCTTTTAAATTTAAAAGAACATGAGTCACATTGTTAGTGCACATTTGCCATTTTCAGTCACTTTTTCAAAAGTAAATTAGATTTTGGCACCACTGAGAATAATCAATTAATAGTTACGAATAGGGAGCGGATTAGATATCTGCCTATTTATGAAATTAATACATAAATGATTTTATTCTGTGTATAAAAGATTCTATTTTAAAATAATACAATATCAGAATTTTGGTCTTCAAGTGACAAAATGCAAATTAGATCCCGCTGCTGTAAATTCTTTGCTTTATATTAATCAATGGAATTCTATATTTCTATCTAAAATTTTTTGGAAATTTTATTTAAAAAATGATGAATTTATCACTTTTAGGAAATTGCCTAATCTAATTTTGAGACTTGAGCCACATTCTTACTTTTGATGGCTTTTAAATAAAATATTTTGTCTGTTCATTCAAATTGGAATTTTTGTCAAATTAAAATATTTGCTCTGGGCTTATTTCACTATCTATGAATTTTCTAGATATTTTAAAATCAATTTAATGACTTCCGACTTGTTATCAACCGGAATGGCCTTGCCATCGGGAGTGTTCTGAAACATTTCAATTTTTACATTTTAACATTGAAAAGCCTTCCAGTCTGAAACATACTCTGCTCTAAAATGGACAATCTAACAAAAAATAATAATAGCACAAAATAGGTCTCTTTCATCTTTCACGCAAACTTGACTGGAAATCTTAAAAATGTCGCTATTATTGATTTAGTGTTCTGTTATTGTTTCTACTAAATATTTCATGTAAGAGTTTAAAAATGTTATCCTCACGTTTCAAATCATCAAGTTTTCAAGCCTTAATTGTTTGTACCAAATTGTACAAGTTTATAATTTTTAATTGCAATAGTTAAGAGTTAAAGTATCGAAATCTAGATATTATAAAGTTTTTAACGATCTAAGTTTTAACGAAGGATGTTACGATTAAGAACTTGTATACCATTAAGTAAAATTCAAAGGCTTCAAATTTGTAACATTTAATATCTGAGTGTTTAACTTGCATCCTTTTAAATAACTGCATAGAAAATCATTCCAAGATTGAAAGCTATAACCGAAAAAAATTGTATACGATTTAAATAATATTTCAAAACAAAACTTTTATCTGGAAAATCTAGAAAAACTTTTAAATAAAAAATAGTATACTTTTGTGGAACATCGTTACAATGTGTGATGGCAGCAGGTCAGCAACACCTAGAAATGAGGGGAAAGTCAGGGAATTTTGTTATTCAGGGAAAGTTGGAGATTTAAAAAAAATGCAAAATCCAGGGAATTTCTAAAAAACTCTTCAAGTGACTCATGAATAATCAGGGCTGGCACGCATTTACTTTAAGTGACTTCTTTTTCGCAAATCACATTTTTGTTACTTTTTCCAGACAACTTCGTTATAGCCACTTTAAAAAATAAACCTATCACTTTAGCCACTTTTATTTCAATAAATTAACCAATGGGTTAACCACTATTAAATGCAGGCTTATACCTGTTTCTGAATTATTTTGAATTTGTTTAAAATCTTTTAGAGAATTTTAAAAGATTTTAGTACTCTAAAGGGATTTCCATGAGTTTTAACGATTTTATTTTGGTATTAAAAAATGCCAAGAAATTTTAAAGAGCTTTAAGAGGTTTTAAGGGATTTTAAAAAATTACAAAGGATTTTAAATAGTTTAGACCATTTTAAAAGACCCCGACCAATTTTTAATAATTTGCAGGGATTGGAAAGGTTTATAGGGTATTTTTAAAACTTCGAAGGAAATTTGAACAGCTTTACAAATTTTCATGGGGTTTTAGAGATTTTCGGAAGATATTAAACGATTTTATAGAACCTATAAGGTTTGAGAATATTTCAAAAGTTCCACGGGTTTTTATAATATATCTGAGGATTTCAATGTTTTTTAAGGACTTCAAAAGTTCTTAAAATATTTTAATAATATTTCCAGGGTTTCAGAAAATTAAAACAGAGTTCATGTAATTCAAGGGATTTTTATAATGTTTTAAAATATTTCAAAGAATTTATTCGCAAGAATTGAGGGATTTTGTAGGATTTCTAAGACTGATAAATAAGTCAAGGCATTACCAAAAGGATTTCAAAAAATTTGAAAGAATTCAGTGCATTTTTGAAAATTCTTAGGAATTTTCGAGGGCTTGAAATAATTTCAAGGAATTTCAAAGTAGTTAAAATATTTCAGAGTATTGTATAGATTTCAGGGTTTTGTATACATTTGAAGTTATTATCTTAGATTTACAATTTTTCAAGGAATTTCCAAGTATGTGAATAATTTTAAAGGAGTTAAAAAAATGTACATGGGGTTTTAAAGAATTTCATAAGATATGGAACTATTTATTGTGATTTAGAAGTTTTGAGGATATTTTAATAGTTTCCATGCGATTTTGCAATGTTTCTGAGGATTAATGGATTTGAAAAGTCTTCTAGATTAGTCAATACATTTTCAAAGATTTTAGGATATGTTGTGAGACTTTGTGTAATTTTACGGGATTTCATAATAGTTTAATGGACTTAAAAACATGTATACAAGGATTGAGGGATGTCGAATTAACTTCAAATATTTTAATGAATTTTCAAGAATGTTCAAGATTTTAAGATATTTTAAAAGGTTTCAAGGAATTTTTAATTGATTGATTCGTACAATTTAGAAGTAATTTTCCAGAGTTTTAAAAATGGCAAGAGATTTTTCAAAAATGTACATAAATTCAAATACTTTTGTATATTTTTAATAGATTTTAATAATCTTAAGTTTTTCTAATAAATTTTGAAGTTCTTAGGACATTTAAAAAATTCAAAGTAATTTTAAGATCTTTAAAAAATGTAAAGGGATTTCAAAATATTTCAAATGACCTGAAATATAGCAGAGAATTTTGTATTTATTATAATAATTTGAAGGAACTTTCAAGTTCCTAAAATAGTTAAGGGTATATTAGAAGATTCTAGAGTAGTTTTAAAAAATACAAAAATTTCATTTGATTTTTAAAGAATTTAATGATTTTAAGAGATTTAAAAACATTCATTCGCATGCATATGATAAGATTTCATGTAATTTCACGGGGTATTATAATATTTTAATGAATTTAAAAATATATATTCACAAGAAATGAGGGACGTTTTAGAATTTCAAAGATTTGAAAGAATTATAAAGATTTTAGGTTATTTGAAAAGATTTCAAGGGATTTTGAATTGATTTCAATAATTTGAAGGGATTTCAAAGAATTCAAGAAAAATTAGGGTATTGTTACTGTTTCCAAACATTCTTCTTCTAGAGGCTTAAAAAATGACAAGGGAATTACAAAAAACATACAGCATTTTAAATATTTTAGGTTATTTAAAAAATTTCAAAGTAATTTTCAAGAACTTTAAAAATGTACAAGAAATTTCAAAATATTTCCAATGATTTCAAATTTTTCAAATTTATTTTAAGAATTTTAAGGGGATTTTTAGGGAATTGAAATAATTTAGATTATTTTTAAAAGTTCCAAAGCTAGTCTAAAGTATTTTTAATTTTTGTCTGATTTTAGGATACTATTTTACACGAGGTTTTGACTTTTGAGGACTTTGTTGGGATTAAAATAGACTCACCAAAATTTAAGATATATGGAGGGTCAAAACTGGACACACTGAATATTTTATCCAATTTTATTCCCTTTATTTTGAATTTCTGGTGAGTTAATTTTGATTTCAAGCAAGCCCTTAAGGGCCACACAAATTTTTTCATGTTATGGGAGCAAAAAAAAGAAGTTAATTACAGGAAGAAATAATTATCTAGAGCATGATAGTGTCCTAAAATCTTGAAAAAAATTGAGAAGACTCCAGACAACCCCAAAATGTAAAAAAATTACATTAAAAACAAAATTAAAAACTGTTGATAAGAATGTTTTAATCGATCGATTCCTTATTTAGTACAATGCTCTATTTTTAGCCGTGATTTATTATTTGCGATATCTAAAACCATTTTGAAAGCTCTCAAGGTATTTAAATAAAGGATATATATCAGGAAATAATACCATATTTTGTAGAATTTCACGGGATTTTATAATACTTTAATGCATAGCAAAGAATTTTTTTTTGAATTCGCATTGAATTTTTAGTAATTTATTTTAAATTCTTTCGAATTTTTGAATCCGTTTTAATTCTTCTAAATTCACTAAAATCTAGTAAATTTAATGGATTTATTACAGGCTTTGTATAATTAATGATGAACTCTTTTAAACTCCTTGCATTCTTAGGCATTTTATCACATTCTTTTGAATTTCCTTAAATTTTTCTGAACTCATTTCAAACTAATACCTCCTCATTTTTCATACATTGTTTTAAATTCCATCCAATTTTACTGAAATTGGGGGCATTTTTTCGATTTATACAATATTTTTACAAATAAATTTTGTTGGAATTCAATTTGAATTGGCTTGAAAATGCCAAAAGATGAGCATTTTGGTCTTTAAATATTATTTGTTTGGGTAAAAAAACAGGGTGGTCCCTGGTGCGGGAAACAGTTTAATGACCAGGAATTTTATATAACGAAGAAAAAACGGGAAAGGAGTTTGACGTCAACAGTTTTTTAAATAGTTGGTTTGTTATTTTTTCCATTCTGCTATCATTTACTTTGCAATGATTAATTAGAAGATCCTTCGCTTAAAAAATTTTTCATTCTAAATTTAATTTCCATGCGTAAATTTTTCATTTAGAGAATTTCAAAATGCAGTTTTAAAGATTTAACAAATAACAAATTAGAAGCGTTTGAAATCGACAAATTTGAATACAAATTTTTTTAATTGAACACTACTTTAAGGATTAAAAAGTGAATAATTTATTGTACATGACGATTCGGAATCAGTTCGAAGGTTAATAATTTTCAGGTGTAAACACCCGATGTAACTTTATAAAATACTTTAATTTCAAAAGTGATAAACAATATTATATATTCTTAATCAAAGGCTTTCAGTAAATTCCAAATATTGTTTCAATATACAATTTAAAAACTGGATTTTTTTTCAAAACTAAAATAAAGTAAACTTCAAACGTCACAATTTTAATTTTTCTTTTTAAGGAATTTGAATTTTTTTTAGAAAAATGGTTATTTTTTTATGTATAAACAAATGAAAAATCCATTATTTCGAGGAAAATTACGAGTAAGTTGAAGGGATATTTAGAAACTTTGAAAAGATTTAAAATTAATTAAAAATTTGAAATCAGTTGAAATAATTTAAACTGAGTGTCTACGTATATCGACAAAATCCGGCTATTGGTATAGATTTTTGCCATTTCGAAAAAGTAGAAGTTCTTTAAAAATGGTTTAAAGCTTCAAAAGTTTTAAGAAGATTTTCGAAATGGTCAATAATGTATCTGGAAGATTTTAAGGACTTTTTTCTAATATTGCATAATTTTGAAACAATTATAGAATTTCTAAAAAAATTTCAAATATAATTTAAAACTGATTTTTGAACTATTTAAAATAAAAAAATAGAACTTATAATTTAAAAAGTGTTCAGTTTATTAAAAAAGTATAATCGTTCAATTTTGAATGGTTCTAGCTTGAAATTGTTTAAAATGGCCAAAGTATTGATTTGCCCTCCTCTGAAATCGAATGATAAAATTTATTTTATATATTTTTGCGAAATATTTGAAATGTTTGTAAAATCTTTGCAATCCTTGCGAACTCATTGCAATCTTTCATATATGTTTGGAATTTTTTTTAATATTTGTGAAATTCGTTGAATCATTGGTAAATCTTTGTGCAATCTTTGAAATCTATCTAAAATCTTTTTTGTAATATTTGAAATCTGCGAAATCTTAGGGAAATCATTAAAAAATTTGTGAACTCTTTTAAAAATATTTCTGAAATCAGTGCGAAATATTGAGATAATTCCGAAATATCTGATAGTATTTGTGAAATAATTGAAATATGTGTGAACTCTTTTTAAAATATTTCTGAAATCATTGCGAAATATTGAAATCTTTTAAATATATCCGAAATATTTCCGAAATATTTGAGATCATTTAAATCCTTTGAAAATCATTGAAATCTTTATGAAGTCTGTGATATCCTTAAAAATCTTTTAAAAATATTTGGTAATATTCTTGAAATGAATATTCGAAATATTTGTAAAATCTTTGAAATCTTTGAGAAATCATACAAAATATTTCTAAAATATTTCTGGAATCTTTACGAACGATTTGTGCATCTTTTTGCAGTCTTTGAAATCTAACTGAACTTTTTATAAAATATTTGAAGCCAATTCGAAAACTTTTTGAAATCTTTGGGTAATCATTGAAATCTTCGTGAAATCTTTCTGACATCTTTTGTGAAATATTTGAATTATTTTGGGAATATTTGCTAATATTTGTGAAATTTTTGAAATCATTAAAATATTTATTAAATCTTTTCGATATTTTTTCAAAATATTTGAAATATTTGTTAATATTTGTGAATTTATTGAAATCGTTGGGAAATGATTGAAGTCTTTGTCAAATCTTGTTAATCTATCCGAAATCTTTAAAATCTTTATGTTAAATCTTTGGTAAATCATTGAAACTTTCGTGCAATCTTTGAAATATTTAAAAGCTATCCGAAATATTTGCGAAGTATTTGAAATCCTTGTGAAATATGGGATAAATCATTGAAATCTTCGTGAAATCTTTGCGAAACATTTGAAAAATTAAAACAAATATTTGATAATATTTGTGAAATTATTGAATTTTTATGAAATTATAGGAAAATCGTTGAAGTGCTTGTGAATTCTTTTAAATCTATCCGAAATCTTTGCGAAATATTTGTGAAATTTTTAAATCTTCGTAAAAACGTTCAAGTCTTTGAAATCTTTCGTAATCTTGGCGAAATATTCAAAATATTTTTGAATTGTTTGGAAAATCTTTGAGAAATCATGTAAATCGTTTTGATATCTTTATAAAATATTTGAGATCCTTGTGAAATGTGGAATAAATCATTGAAATATTCGTGAAATCATGGCAAAATCTTTAAAAAATAAAAAAAAATATTTGATAATATTTGTGAAGTTATTGAAATCTTTGTGAAATCTTTGGCAATATGAGTTTTATACCTGTATTTATTATTTATTATTATTAATTATAAAATATTTATTGTTTATTTATTATTAATTATGTATGTACTATTTTTACGTAGCATAATATTATGATACTATGTATAAATTGTGCCACACAATATTATAAATCTGTGTCCCTGTCCCCACCTGGAAAAAAAGGTTCCGGCCGCTTCTTAAACAAACTCTATATTTTCAGGTCTGGGAAAGCAGCAGCTTGTTTCTCTGAACGGGGGCACAATATGTTGCAACAGTGTAGAAATCGACGAAGCTTTGGCTTGCGACGTGTCGCAAGTAACAACACCAAAAACAAAAGCGCTATGCGTGCACATTCGAGAAAACAAATGGTACGACGCCGGCAATACGATCTCGGTTGGTGTAGCTGGGTCAAGCTTAAACCAGGCCCTGGAGACCATGCCTCTGGCTTACAGTCCAGTCATGAAAAAGGTCTATGCGCTAGAAGAAACACAAAACTCGAACGGCGTCCAGCAGCAAACTAAAACTCAAGCTATCGAGTTCTCCAACGAGTGTAACAAGAACTCCTTTAACAACTCTCGAACAGAAACAGAAGTAAAAGAAGAAACTAGTAGTTTAAACGGCAGTCCTAGAAACAGCTTACCACACTCTTGCAGCAGCACAGTCTCATCCCTCAGCGAATTCTCGCCATCTGGCAGTTTCCAGGGAACTGAAGAACAGCAACAACAACAACAACAATCTTCTCCAGAAAAAGGCAAACTCTGGCCCTTGAATTCCTCTTTTGTGAAGAACGTCTTCTCCTGGAAGTCCAAGGAACCTCAACGACCCTCAACTACCGGGAGTCCATCCCGAAACGTAGACAGAATTGGAGGCAGCCTTGCTCTCATCCAACAACCACGACCAGCAAATTTACCCGCGAAAAGTGCCGCTGAGGAGGAAAATCACCGAAGGCAGTACAGTGCAATTTTGGAAGCTGCGCGAAAGCGAGAATTGAAAGAGGAGCGAGATCGTAAAAATCAAAGAGCACAGCAGCTCAAAGATGAGCAAAGATTGACGGAGGATTCTCTCGTTTGGAATACTCAAGTCTTACCTCAGTTTGAGTCTCTCAAGAACACCAGGAAGGTTCGAGATCTCTGGTGGCGAGGATTACCACCGAGTGTTCGGGGCAAAGTCTGGAAATTGGCGATCTGTAATAGTCTGAACATCACTCCACATCTTTATAACATCTGCTTGGACAGAGCTTTGTTGAATCCCGTAAACGAATCCTTAGCTGCCATTAGATTGGACGTTTCCAGGACCTTTCCTTCCCTCTGCCTTTTTCAAGATGGAGGACCTTTATCGGAGAGCCTTCAGGGTGTCCTGGCGGCTTATGCTGTCTACCGACCTGATATTGGCTACGTCCAGGGGATGAGCTTCGTGGGAGGTGTGCTTGCCCTCAACATGGACTCCACAGACGCCTTCACTTGCTTTGCAAATCTTCTCAATTGTCCTTGTCATCGAGCAGCTTTCAGCCTGGATCAGAAGCAAATGAGTATTTATTATAAAGTCTACTCTAGTGCACTCGCGAACAAATTGCCAAAGGTATATTCTCATTTCTCGATTGCCGGACTGAGTCCGGATCTGTATCTTCTGGATTGGCTGTACACAGTTTATGCGAAGGCTTTGCCGCTTGATGTGGCTTGTCGAATTTGGGACGTATTTTTGAGGGACGGGGAGGAATTTCTGTTTCGAGCGGCTCTCGGGGTTTTGCATTTGTATCAGGAGGAGTTGCTGACAATGGACTTTGTCAGGGGGGCGCAATTCCTAACGAGGCTGCCAGAAAATATCCAGGCGGATGCTTTGTTTAACAGTATTAGTCAAATGTCTACCATGGTCGGGACAAGCACTTTCCAGCAGATGTTAGCTCAAGTCTCTTCGGTGTAAATGCTTCCATGTGATACGGGTAGATAGAATTTAGCGAAAATATTTTACATTTTTAATATTGCTAGGACGGTGCTTCGCTGCTGCGAGTTTCTTGTCGAGGGTTAGATTCAGATTGGGAATTGGCCATTGTCAAGTTTTTACTCATCTCGTGGTATCGTTGAGTTAGGAAATTGTTTTATATTTAGTTGAAAGTTTTTATTTTTAGTACTTTAGAGTATATTTTTTTTATTGAGGAGAACGAATCAGTGTACAGAAATCCATAGTTTAAGTTTTGTTGTGGTATATTTTTCCAAAGTGGTGATATTATCGTGGAGAGTGCAATATGAAATTTTTGTTTTCAAGTTTGAAATAGTTATTTAGAGAAATTTGGGTATTTCCAGAAATATCGGTTTCAAGGGTTTATCATGCGAAATTAGTTAAACTTGGAATATGACTGTTACTCTAATTTATTCAGTTTTATGAATTCTATGAGGCATTTTAAATAATCAAGTTGTACGTTTTGAAGGCTTTTAATTTCTTAACAATAAATTTCTGAAATTTTGAGCTTTTAGGTTTCGACGCTTTCGGGCTTTAATGCAAAAGACCCAAAAAATTTTCCAAGCTTACTTTCTCACATGTAAAACTTTAAAAACTTGTTACTGAATACTCGGTTTTATTGTTGATTTCTTTGTTTCTAAATCCGCTATGTGCAATTTTTTTACTCCATCGAATTGCTGTGCGTGGTAGTTAGAATTGAGATTGTTTATTCGAATCATTAGATAGCACAGATAAAACATAAATGGAAATGCAATATTTAAAATCAGTTTTTACTCTGTTGTCTTAGGGTGGTCCAAAAATTCGATTTTTGGCGAATGATCCTCCCCAATTTGTTCGCTTTCCGGAAAAGAAATTGCTATTAAAGTTTAGCAGACTCTTGAGGAATGTGGAATGAAAGATTTCTACCCATGAACTTTTAGTTTAGCCCCCCATCTAACTAATTTTCAATTGTTCAAACATTAAATATTGTTTCAACAATCTTTTTCCTAGTTAATCGTGATAACTTACTATTTTTCAAGATGAATAATATAGTTGGCGAGTATCAAAAATAATATTTTTCGTTTAACATATTTTGAAATTATTTAAACAAGATCTATTTGACTTTTTTGTCCACCATATTGAGGAAAGTAAGGCTTTTCTGGAATTATACAATTAACAAATGTGCAGAGTAATATTTTTTCAAAACAGTATTTAGCAGTTAATGATTGTTATGAGTGTTACTTTTTGGGAAAGACAATTTGCAATTATTTAAACATTAGATCGACAAGCCGGAAAAAACCTGGAAATGACAGTGAACTTATTTTCTTACCGGGAATTTTACAAATTTGTAGAAAAAAAATCGGTCCAATTTTTATTTCAACCGTTTTTTAAATAACTAGTTAAATTTTTAAATTTTAATATAAAGATTTTTATATTGCAGTTTTAAAGACGTAATAAAAAATTATAAGCATTTGAAATCGAAGATTTTGGATTAAAAACATTTGTAGTTGATCAACTGTGAATATAAATTAATTCATGATTTTAAAAATTGTACTGTACTTTGGGATTTAAAAAGTAAATAATAATTTATTTCACAAGATGATTAAGAATCAGTTTAAGGTTTTAGAATTTGTATTTTTTAATGTTAAAATAGAAACTGTTTTAATTGGAAAGTCTTTTTAGTTAAACAAATGTAAGCGCCCGATTAAAACTTTATAAACAATTTTCAATTTTAAAATAATTTAAAAATAATATATTCATAATTGAAGGCTTATTAAATTTAAAATATTATTTAAATTTTAAATATTCCATTTTTAAACCATTCAATTTAAATGTTTTAATTAGGAAAAAGAACAATTACTTTATATTTAGAAATATCTGATTTTTCATTCAAAATTAGTAATTGTAAATTAAATATTCATAACCAACCAAAAAAAACTAAACTTTGGATATTACAATTATAATTGTTCTATAAAAAAAATTAATTTGCAACTTAAATTGTTGAATTTTTATGTATGAATAACATATTTAGAGATTTTGAAAAAATTCAAACAAAATATAAAATTTTGCAGATTACTAACAAAACATTTAGAAGCTATTTAAGAATTTTAAAACGTTTTCAGTAGCATAAAAAATATTTCTTTGGAAAATTGAAAATGATTTTTCATTTTGAAAAATTAATTTTAAGAGAATATTTAAAAAGGTTTAGAGATTTACAAAATTAGTAAAAATGAATATGGAAGATTGTAAAGAATTTTTTTTAACTTGGCAAAATTAAAAAAAAAACTTATAGGAAGAATTTTAGAAAAAATTCGAATCGTTTACAATTTAAACAAAATTTAAATAACATGTAGATGTTTCAGGATTTTGAAATAAAATTTAGATTTCTAACATATTTAAATTGAAAGTAATTGAACTTTGAATTAAAGAAGTGTTGAATTTATTTAAAAAATGTAATCGTTCAATTTTGAATGTTTATAGCTTAAAAATTACTTGAAATTATATCATTTTAAAATTTTCTAAATTCATTGATTGATTCTTCAATTTAGAGAATTAAAAATGATAAAGTAAATTTATGTTTGGGAACTGAATCTGAATCTTTAAACTGTACAATTTATAAAAGTTAGAAATTTTTATTTAGCAGTTTAACTCCATTTGATTTAAAATTGTTTAGTTAAAAAGTGTTAGTAGCTTCCATTTTATACGTGTAAATTATTTCGCATTTGAATTTGCAGTTCAATTTTTATCAATTCAAGTGGAAATGTTTTTATCTTTAGAGTTCTAGTTTTTAAATTTCTTTGACAGTAAAAAATGTTTTGCGAATTGGGAAAAAACCGGGAAATGACCGGGAATTTTTTTCTTTCATTGGAACGGTCACCCTGTTTAGGTGCGTCAGTAATTTCAGAAAATAGTTCATTTTCAAGATTTTTAAGCGAAACAATTTTTTTAAATAATTGAAAACTGTCTTTCACAAATTATCACTCTTCGCATTCATTAAATGATTTATTAATTTCAGAAAGTTGTAGCTTTACAAGATTCACAAGAAAAAATGGTTTAATCGTATAATAATTGTTTAAATAATTCGAAAAAATCATCCCGAAAAAATCGAATTTGTTTTTCCGCAAAATAACAAGTTGGGGGAGATCAAACACCAAAAATCTAATGTGGAATTTAATAAGTATAAAATTGGACCCTCTACTGTAGCCTATTTCAATTTAATGAATAAAAAAGAATTGTGATTTTTTAAAAGTAAAATATAGGTGAAATTTATTCCTATTTAATTAAAGATATTAACTTTGTTTAGAATATTTTTTATATCTTGACGATTCTTTTATTTTAGAGTTCCAAAATAAAGATAAAATTATCCGAATATTTTCCACCCATAATTCTCTTTAGAAATGTATAATATTTTAAATGACGAGATAAATTTTTACCGTAGGAGAATGAAAAAATATAAAGGAGATGAAAGCAAGCTTAGGTCCTATTTTTGCAACGAAATCCGATAACTATAAGTACTAAATATTTTCTTGTACATAAACTTTATTTTTAAGACGGACTTTACAATATTCAATTGTCATAATTTTTAAAGGAGGAATAGTTTGGAAAAAAATATTTTTTAAATTTTGCGAATAACGAAGATGCCAAAAAGTATCAAACGCTTTGCTGTTTGAGAAATAAATTTCTAAAAGCAGTTTTAACTTTTTACTCGCAGAAGAGATGAAGGCGTTATTACTGAAAGGGAGTATAAAATAGAAAATGGAGTGTATTTCATTGAGTACCTTAGGTTTAATTTTTGTCGTGGGAAGCTCAAGGTTTAATATAAAGAGGACATGATCGTTTTAAATTGGCTTTTTAGTGTTATTTTTACAAACGAGTTGAGTCACACGCTCGTGGATATGAGATACTCGAACCTTCTACTATGCAAATTCAAGTAAATACACTTCCAATGGGTACTTACATTCGATATGAGACTACTCCATTCTTCTTTGGGACTCTTATAAACACAGGGGCTGGTTATAAAGGACATTGCTTTCTGAATGCTCCATAACTTGCAATTAAATGATCAAACGTATTTAAAGACATAATGTCGAAAACAAAACCGAAATGGGAAGAGAAATCCTCCCAATTCAATTGACCCTCCTTTTCTTAATGGAATTGAAAAGTATTTTATATGATAAGATACCGGAGAAATGTAAATAATAATTTTACCAGTAAAATTTCTTGATAAGCAATTAAGTGAAAAGCTCGGCAATAGCTAATGGTAAAAATCGAGGTAGTATAAAGTTGGAAAATAAATGTTCGGAGGCCAACAGTAAGCGCTTTATGGGTTTGCACCAGTGGAATCATTTACATTTTTTGTGGAAAACCGAATCTGTAGAAGATCAGGGTGTCTATCTGATCGGGAAACCGGGAAATAATATGGAAATTAAAAGTGGTTTCGTACATTTGATTACTCTAATTCTGAGTTGGGGCAGGAAATAAATAAAGTAAATGTGAACAAAATTATGTAAATAATTACAATTATCCTGACTTGGAATGGGGAATTTTCGAAAAGAATGAAAATGCTTAGTTGCGACATGAAATTTTATTAAAGAAATATAATTTTCAGTTTGATTTAGACAATTTTTATTCCAGAAAAATAATCTTGACAACTGGAGCTGGAAATTCTCATAAAGAATGATAATTTTAATTTTGGAACAGGAAATCTCGAAAAGAATTATAATTTTGACTTAGTATAGGAAATTTCCTTAGAGAATTAGAATTTTTTATATCAGGACAGGTAATTTTCTAAAAAATTATCATTCTGAGATAGAGCTGGGAGTTTTCGTTGCAAGTTATAATTTTTATTTAAGTTGTTATATGGAACAAGAAATTACGTGAATAATTCTAATTTTTACCTCAGGAAAGAGCGTTTCCGTACAGAACAATAATTTGACTTGGAACAGGAAATTTATGGAAAAGATTTTTAATTTTGATTTGGAAGATGGGAAAAATTCTTGTTCTAAATCTTAGAAATCTTCCTATTTCGAGAATTCCTTGTATCAAATCCGAATTTGTTTGAATTTACAAATTCTTTTTTTTGCATATAAAATTTGCCATAATTTTTAACTTCCCTTTTCAAGATTAATAAAGGGAGTTACTGTATTTCTGAATGACTATAGAAAGTACAACAAAATATACGTTGAATTTCCGTAAATAATTTTAACTTTGAGTTTCGAATAGGAAATTTCAATAAAGAATTATAATTTGTATTGTGGAACAGGGAATTTCTTTAAAGAATTATAATTTAGACTTGAGGGCAGGAGTTTTCATAAAGACTTTTCATTTGTCTTGGAAGAGATTAATTTTTGACCTTGAAAGGAAATTTTGGAAAATAATTTTTATTTTTATTTATAAATTTGGGGATTTGCAAAAAAAATCGTAGTTGCAAGTCATAATTCCTTCAATTTTGAAAATTCCTTATCCAAATCAGAATTTGTTTAAATTTTACAATTATTTTTTTTTAAATTGAAAATTTTCCAGAATTTGAATCTTCTATCTGTGGAATTTACGAAAAAGGGAGTCACTATATTTTTGATTCATGAAAATGTTGTTAAGAAACATAATTCTAACATCGAACAGGGATTTTTTTTTTTTGAAATAAATGTATTTGTGACTTGGAAAGAGGAGTTTTTGTGAAAAGTTGCAATTTTTTCTTAGAACAGTTAATTTTTTACATGAAACAGGAATTTTGGTAAAAAGTTTTAGTTCTGATTTATAAAAATGGAATTTCGACAAACAAATCCTGGTTGCAAGTAAGAATCTCTTAAAAATTTAAAAATTCCTTATCCGAATCAGAATTTCTTTGAATTTTACCATTTTTTTTGGTACAAATTAAAATTGCCAGCATTTGAATCTTCTCCCTACGGAATTTGCAAAAAAGGGAGTCTATATTTTTGAATCGTAATAGAAAATGTTGTTAATAAACATAATTCTAACATCGAGAAAGGATTTTTTGAAAATAAATGTAACGGTGATTTGGAACAAGGAATTTCTGTAAAGTATTGCAATTTTGTCTTGGAAGAGTAATTATTTACATGGAACAGGAATTTTGGTAAAAAAATTTAGTTCTGATTTATTCAAAGGGAATTTAGACAAACAAATCCTGGTTGCAAGTAAGAATTTCTTAAAAATTTAAAAATTCCGTATACAAATCAGAATTTATTAAAAACTTTTCAATTCTTTTTTTTCGGAAAATGAAAATTTGCTAGAATTTGGAGCTGCTCTCTACGGAATTTTAAAAAAAGGGAGTTACTATAATTTTAAATTATAATAGAAAATATTGCAAATAAACATAATTATAACTTGGAACAGGGAATTTCTGCGAAGAATTAAAATTTTGTCTTGGAACAGTTAATTTTTTACATAGAACAGCAACTTTGGTAAAAAAATTTAGTTATGATTTATAGAAAGCAAATTTACACAAATAAATCCTGGTTGCAAGTAAGAATTTAGGAAATTTGGTAAATTCCTTATTCACATCAGAATTTGTTTGAATTTTACAATTCTTTTTTTTTGCAAATCAAAATTTGCTAGAATTTGAAACATCTCTCTACCGAATTTCAAAAAATGGGGTTACTACATTTTCGAATTTTAACAGAAAATTTTGTTCATAAACATAATTCTGACTTGGAACAGGGATTTTTTGGAAATAAATGTAATTGTGACTTGGAGCAAGTAATTTCTGTAAAGAATTGAAATTTTGTCTTACAACAGGTAATTTTTGACATGAAATGGGAATTTTGGAAAATAAATTTAATTCTGATTTCAAAAAAGGGAAGTTACAAAAACAAATCCTAATTGTAAGTAAGAATTTCTCAAATTTAAAAAATTCTTTATCCAAATCAGAATTTTTTGAATTTTACGATTCTTTTTTTTTTTGCAAATAAAAATTTGCTAGAATTTGAAACTGCTCTCTAAGGAATTTCAAAAAAGGAAGTTGCTATATTTTTGAACAATAAAAGAAAATGTTATAAATAAACATAATTATGAGTTGGAATGAAGATTTTTTGGAAATAAATGTAATCGTGACTTCGAGCAGGGAATTTCTGTAAAGAATTACAATTTCGCCTTGGAACAGTCAATTGTTGACATTGAACAGGAATTGTGGTAAAAAAATTTAGTTCTGATCTATGAAAAGGGAATTTAGAATACCAACACTGTTTAGAGTCAGCATTCGTCACATTTAAACAATTTTGTGTTCTAAATCTCAATTTGTTTAAATTAAAAAAAAAAATTTTTGCAAACAAAAATTTGCCAGAATTTAAAACTTCTTTCCTCGAAGTTTATTATAGAAAAAATACTTACTATATTAACAAATTACAATAAAAAATGTAAATAAATATAATTCTGACTTAGAACAGGCATTTTTGTAAAATAAATGTAATTGAGACTTGCCTCAAGGAATTTCGGTCAGGAATTATAATTCAGACTTCGAGACGGGAATTTCCGCAAGAATTATTATTTGACTTGGAACAGAGAATTTTTTAAAGTAATTTTAATTCTGATATAGAAGAACTGAATTAAAAAACTACAAGTTGAAATTCAGAATCCTTTTACAAAAATCTCTGTTACAAATCAGATTTGTAATTATTTTCTAAAAAACCCTTGTCCAAATCAGAAATCTTTTTCAAATTTTTCAAAGTTGTTAGAAACCTCTTGAAATCTTTAATCTTGTGAGTTCTTTTAAATTGACCGGGGAAAATTAACGAGTGGCCGTAAGGAATCCTGGAAATGACCGGGAATTAAAAATAATTCTTCGGGTAGACATCCTGCAGAACCATCGTTACGAAAAACAGCGACTGACATGTTCTTCTAACCCATTGTAACCTTTTCTGCGAATCATCTTCGATCAATAACTAATGTAGCAACATATATTTTTAAAACTAGAACGCAGCATAGGTCTATTTTTTTATCGCTTGTCGATCTCGTAGCTGCAACCCTTGTGCTATAAGCACGATTATAGATAGGCACAGACAGTGCAGTTTCATAGCATCTGTACATCCTTATCTAAATATCGAATAAATACCAGCGAACGTCCTCTGATACTTTAATATCAATTTGCAGAGTTCTTCTTTTCAAACAAAAAGGGAGAAAAAAGTAAGCGTAGACGGTATTTTATTAATGCGAAGTTATCGTTTTATCGATAGTTCGGCAGGCTAATCAGGGTTGTTGAATTGTTTGGTAGGCCAAGCGTAGCGTAAAATACATCTTTCAGGAACTGAAAACCCCTGGGGACACTAAGCCTTCTAAGCAAGAAAATTACACTGGGACCTGCGTTTAAGAACAGTTTTGGACATGGCTTGGATTGGCCTTAAGCGTAAATCCAGGGAATCCAAACGTAAACTTGCAGGGTAGTGTGAGCCAAATTATCGACGACTGAAATTCTGGAAATGTCTTAAACCCAGGTTCCTTAAATCCAGGTTTCAGTGTAGTAACTGCGTTGTGGATGAGTTCTCTGGCGATCTAACCGAAAATTTTATATTCGCATAGAGAAATCCATATCTCTCAGCAAAAAATTGATAAAACAAAAAAGAAATTCGGGGTTCACAGTCTTCTCTTTGCTCTGCTTTTCACCTTTTTTAATTTCCCTTTTTCTCTTAAAATAAAAGATATTTGAAAGTACTATTTTTCGTTTTCCATCTCAAAAGTTATTTTATGCGAAACCAGAAAATGCTATCGCGAGTAGTGAAAGATTTTAAACTTACAGAATTCTGTGTATTATAATTAATTTAACTTATTCAACTTTCACTAATTTTAAAATAAAAGGTAAAATATTTTGTCCTTGCATCTATACAGATAAATATTTTCGTAATAGACTATGATAAAGTATGATGGTCGGTCTGTCGACAGTAAAAATTTTTTAGTTGATTACAAATTCGATTTTTTTTAAATTAAAAAGGTGCTTTTTAAAGAGTTCTGATCTAAAGAAAGAATGTTATTTTTTTAATTGATTTCCTTAGGTAGTCTTCTTTTGTATGGAGCAATGCAGGTACAAGATATTATTCGCAATATTTTTGTTCTAAGTTCATAATAGTAAATGTAAATCTTGAAATAAAAACAATTTTGTATCAAAGATGTTAAGAACGTAACTACTTAAAATTTAACAATATTTTACTAGATGACAAGTTAAACGATTCTCAAAGTAAAACATTTTAAACTTATGAAACATTTAAATAATATATTCTGCCAAATTAAAAAAAAGTAATTTTAAACGAATTAATTTCATGGTCCTAAATTAAGAATTTTTAAACGTTAAAATTCTATGAAAATTAAAATTGTGATACGATTTTCAAAATATTCAAGAAGTAGAGAAAACAATTTTTCAACAGATAAGGCAGTCTAATAGAAAACTTCATTAGATATTAAATCTATTTAAAATTTAGTCCAGAATATTTTTCAATCAGAGTTTAGACCAAGAATCAAATGATAATTGTGCATTTTATTTAAACGGGATTTTAAGAAAAATTTAATAAATAATTTGAATTTAATTTATATTTCTAGAATTACAAATGATTTATACATATTTTAATGGATTTTTACGATTTCTTTTCCTTATTTTTCCGCTTTTTCATGAAAAAAGGAGTCTATAAAGTGAATTTATGTTTTTTTTTTTAAATTCGAAGACTCATGCCAAATTTCGGTGCACCTTTTCTAGTTTGGACGACAGTTTTTTTTAGCTGGCTTAAGGATAATAAAAAAAATTTGGGCAGAGAAAAATGAAGGAATTTTGAAAATTAAGTTATTGTGCTGCCACCTTGATACAATGTTGCTTTTTTTCTTTCTATCTATTTTTCTGTTGCTTCCTCCGGAAGAATGTATTATTAGTTAAAAATGTTATTATTTTGTTGAAAATTCATTACCTGTGTTAAAAGTTGATTCTTTTTGGTTGAAAATTCAAATATTTCGATAGAAAATTAAGTTTTGTTGAAAATTTATATTTTGTGTTAAAAAAGATGTTTACTTTAACTCAAAAGCGGTAAAAAAAAGTTCCTTGTAGAAAATCCAACTATTTTTTTTTAATCTTGTCTTTTTTGTTTAAAGATTCGTCAGTTCTAGTAGAAATGTTCATTTTTTTCGTTAAAAATAGAACTGCAAAATAAATCTATTTTAGTAGAGGATTTCAATTTTTTGTTGAAAATGAGTGTTTTTTCGTCGAATACAACTCTTTTTGAGTTAAAATTAAATTTTTTTTTGATTTAAATATGATTAGATATCTAATATTTCATTATTCATCGAAAACCACTTTTTTTTTGTTGGAAGTTGAAGTTCTTTGCCGAAGACTGAACCTCTTTGTTAAAATATTATTTTGTTGTTAAAGATTCAACTCTTTGGTTGAAAAACATGTTTTTCTTGAGTTACATCAAAATTATTGGCTTTATCGAAAAATTATTTAAACGAAAGTTGTGAATCTCTATCAAATATATCATTTTCGTTGTATTATTATTTTTTTCATTGATACATAATTGTTTTTAAATTTTAAAAAATATAGATAGTCACAACAATTTCTTAATATTTTTAAAAATCAGTCGTAATTTTTAATTTTACTTACTAGTGGGCTCCATGAGAAATTTTATTCACCGTTTTCGACCATTAAAACACTTAACTGGGTAATTTTGGTTCGTTATAAAAATTTTAAGAATAATCTAAAAAAAATCCAATTCATGTTTTTCAAATTTCTGTTGGTAAATCTTTTACCCATGAGTGTGAAAAAGTAGATTTTGTTTACACAAAAATAGTAAAAAAATAGAAAAAATAGAGGAAATTCTAATTTTTTCTATTATTTGGACGAATTTTATACTTTTAAAAAATAATTTTCTGTAGTTTTTTGTGATTTAATTAATCTATTGGTACTTAACAGCATAAATCTTTCTAGTTTTTCATATTTATTAGTATTAAATTAAAAATTTTGGATAACAAACAAAAACTTCTAATTCGGGTTTTAAGGATCGAAAATGGTGATTGATCATTTTCTATGGAGGTGTATAGCATAGAAAATATATATATAACTTTTATTTGAGAAAATTTTCAAATTTTGTAAAAATAGATCAGAAATTTTTGTTGTAATCAGGTAAATAATAGGATCCCAGGGACTTTTATTTTCTGGTATTTTACGCTAAGCCCTATCGTTTTGAGGCCATGTACCACGTATCCATGATCACAAAAAAAGAGGATGTTGAGTTGAAATTTCGGGAAATTAAATAAAAAACATTAGGGCATGTTGATATAGTAATAATTTTTATAATTAAAAAAAGAATTTATTTTCAGATTTTTTATTGTAATTATAAAAATTAAGTACCATAAAAACGTTCTTTGGTGCCTTTCAATTAATTTCCTAAAGTGTTATATTTTTGAAAGTGTCAAGTTTTACAAATTGAAATTCAGAAAAGATAAACTTTCATAAATTTATTTACTGTAAGACTTTCATGTTTTCAATTTTATGATTGCAATGTTTAATTCGTCTTTTAATTTTCCTGTCATTCAGGTGTTTGGAAACAACCAATTAAAATACTTTACAAAAATATTGAAATTAACATCTCACAGATTCGAATATCCATTTTTTTCCAGTATCATTTCACAGTACTGAATTGTAGAAATAAAAATACTGAAACATCTCTGATTATAAGTCGTCATAGAATGAAAGAAGTTTAATCTGTTATCATTTTAAACCTACTTGAGAAATAATGTTTGCTGTTTATGGAAAATCTTGTTTTTTTTTTTCTTTAAAGAATTCCATTTGGGATGAATTGCGGCCGTAGTCAGAGGACGGCTGCTATTTTAATGGCCAATTGCATTTATTCAAATATGAAACTTGAAAGTATGAATTTTTTATTTAAAGCAAAGAGCTTATTATGCAGAGTTGGAGAAACAGTGCCAGGCACTCAGTTTCATCAAAAGTTTTCAAGGAAATTTATAATTTGTTTCTGTCATTACCGTCTTGATGAACTCATCTTTTTAATTGTGGCTTGTGTGATTACAAGAACATTTAAAATGCAGAAGTGTTCCATCTTCTTAATTTCTCTCACTCGTGATATGATTTTAAAATTTTGTAAGATTTTTGAAATGTTAAAAATATATTGTTAAAAATTGCATTTCAAAAATTTAGTAATTCCTAATTACCGATTGCTGATGTTGCTGATGTCTAATTGAAATTCTTTGGAATCCCTTTTCACCGGTATTCTACTATCTTCTGTGGCACTCAGTGTAAATCCTGATCTGCAATAAATCCCAGATTATATCTGTCGGAATAATGGCGTTTAATTAAGATTCACGAGTGACCGGAATTAATGAGAGCGCTAATATCGGAAATGGTCATCGAAACGTGCTCACTGTCGAAAATGCATTGATCTGGCCAGAAAATTAGCTGAAAACCAACCATTAACAAAGTGACATGATATAGGGGTGCTGATCGAAATGTTAACATACTGTTATGAAACTTTATGAAATGGTTCGGAAATCGAGTATCCCTGAAAATTCAAATTTTATTAGAGCAGTGGTACACCACAGAAAATTGAAATACTTTTTCTTTTCATGTTTGAGTATAATGTATAATCAAAATCAGTCATTTGAGAAAAATGACTGCGATTTGTAAAATGATGCCAAAAACATGAAAATAGATTTTAAAATTAGAAAATACGGTCGAGCCAATGCCAGTCAAATTTACAATTTTTAAATATTGTGGCTCAGTTACGAAGAAGTTTTAGAAACAATTTTTATTTTTTACAAATTGTAATATTTTGAAAAGGTGTGTGTAATATTCATAGCTTTTTTTATTGGATAGTTACATTTAAAAAAACTTGCAAACTTTATCAAAATTCTTTTTCGTGTTGTGCAATCGATAATTAATTTTTAAAAAGTTAAGGTTGAGATAAGCCATACAACAAGATATTTAAGTGGTGACGAATATTTTTTACATAAAAATGATAAAATATCGAATTTTCTCTCAAATTAAAGTTGACCAACTTTGACGTCCATCTTTTTAAAAGAACCTTTAAATAAATATTGTTCTGATTATTAGATTAAAAATGAAGGCTTCAGAAGTGAAAGTCTTTAAATTTAGAAGTGTGAAAGCGCTTTCACCTTAAAATTCTGCTGGTTTGAAAGATTGAAATTGAAAATAGAAAAATATCCTTAATTTATTACAATGTAAAATGATCAAACTTTGAGCTTTTCTTTAATTAAGTATTGTTTAATTTCAAACGCTTTTTGCAATTATTCACTGTGAAAGGTTTCAGTGTGAAATTATTAAAAATTGTTGTATTTTAAAGGCAATCGAACCGGAATTAATTAATTTTGGAAGCTTTTTATTAAGAAATGTATGATAACTTGAAACTTATTTACTTTAATGAAAATATTTCGTAATTAATAAAAATCTACCTAAATTTATAAATTAAATTTTATTTAAATAAATTCTACGGAATATAATGTTGAATGAAGAAACTTTTCATATAGATAATATTAATATGCTTAAACCTATTTTGGTATGGAATTTAAACGTGCAGATTTCATTTCTTCTCTATTTTCTCTTTTTGTAGAATTTCACGTTATAAAACTGTAAAGTGGTTTTCTGTAAAATAGGTTTTCTTTCAGGTTTGTTCAGAGTTTCATTATGTTACATTTGAAAAATTTAAGTCATATTTTGTATGCAACGTAAAAATTTAAACTTAAATTTATCTGTTTAGGACTTCAACTATTTAAATTTGAAACGAAACCATCTTTTATGTTTCAATATAAAATTATTCAAAAATTTTGTATTCCCAAAATTGAAATTCTCGAATTTTAAATGAATACTATTCTAATTGGTGCGATTTCCAGCTTTTTAACTTTTTATTGTTTAACTTGTAACGTATCAAAAGTTTTTTTCGCAAAATTTTTAAACTGAAATTTTCAATTTTTTAGTGCTTAATTTTCTTTAAAGGTCCCATTTTTTTAGAAAAGTAAACTATATGAATTTTGCACACATCTTCTCAAATTATATATTTATAGAAATCTTTCTGCACTCAACTGATCATAATTAGTTTTGAGAAAATGACTGTTTTATGCACTATAATTAGAATAAAACAGAATCCAGTACAACGTGTGAAATTATCAGTAGAGCCCTTACTCAGAAACGCTGGAAGTGCCAATATTCAAAATTGATTTCGAACAATGCGAAATCGTATTCATGTTCCGAAATTGATTTTATGTTTCACTGGGGATTTGATAGCTATCGAGGCAACCAGAAATTTGTTTAATCAGGAGAAACATTTACGGCCTTTTACGATCTATCAAATGGGCTTGGTAGTAATTTCGATCGTTGCTTCCCATCTCGGGTGCGTCCCTTGAGAGTATCCGTGCGTGATTTCCGGTATTTCCGCGTTAGTTAGGTTCCCTCGGAAAATTCATTTGATAATAAATATTGTGTACATACACCTATACAATTTAGGGCGATTTAAAAATCACCAAATTTTCAAAAGTTACAGTGCGTCTTGTTTTTGTCCCTTCTAAAACATGAGAAAACATTACTGTACAAATGTGAGGCTAATAGAGAATATCCCTCAAATTGATAAGAGATTGTTGGAGGTTTTGTGCAAATAACTTTGGACAGAATTCGCGGGGATCCAAACGTGAAAAGTCAGGGCCTACTTAACCCTTTCCAATTGGAATGCATAATACTGCGCAATATACTCGACTGAGTACTCGCGCACTGTGGCCCTTCCATTGCGACAGTCGCAACCACTCTCTTGCTCCCTGAGAAACTGCAAGGACTAGAATTTCTAGGAATGACTGAACTGCGGGAAACTAAACCGAGAGTTGGGTGTAATTTGAAAAATACAAAAACTACTATTTAAAAAGTCATTTTGCATATTTAGTTATTGTGTTGAAATTTGTTCAATTATACTCGTATTTTCAAAAACGTTAATGAAATTTTTTAAGAACAAATAAAAAGTGATTTTTTAGTCATCCTTTTTCATTAAGAATTAACGTTTTTGTTGAAAATTCATATTTTTGTTTCCAAAGTTCAACTGTTGAACAAAGAATGTCATCTTTAGGCTTGAGAATCGAATGTAGTAGTAAATTCAATTATTTGATTACAAGTGAACTTTTCTGTTGAAAATTCGTAATTTCGGGTTGAAACTTGAACTGTGTTGCAAAAAATTCGTCATTTTGACTTGAAATTTCAACAGTTTAGATAAAAATTTCTTCCTTAAATGAAACATCTTTTTGGTTTGAAAATGCATCTCTTTTAATGTAAATCTTATGTTTTTTGGGTTAAAATTGCAACTGTTTGGTTGAAAATTAATCCATTTTGGTTGAGGATTCAACTATATGATGAAACATTCGTCTTTTTGGGGATTTAGAAAAACTTTTTTGAAAACAATCTTTTTGATTCATCTTTTTGGATTGAAGCATAAACAATTTGGTAGATAATTAAATTATTTTTTTTAAATTCGACTTTTTTGGATGAATTGAATTGTTCTTAAATTTAAAATAAAATCTTTTCTATTTAAAATATCAATTATTGAATTTTTTGTTAAAAATTTATCTTGTTATGTTGAAAATTAAACTTCTTGGTTAAAAGAGGCTATTTCATGAAAAATTCATTTTTTGGTTGAAGATTTATGATTTTAGTAGAAAATTCGCCTTCTTTGGTTGAAAATTAATTTTTATGTTTCAAAATTTATCGTTTTTTTTGTTGAAAATACAACTTCCGTATTTTTGAATTGCAACTGCAGAATTTATTTATCTGTCGTGTTTAGTATCTCGATTGAATCGTTAAATCTTCAAAATTTGAAAATAAATTGTTCAGGAAATATTTAAAATTCGTATAATCAAAATGTGTTTCAAAGCGCCTCTTTTACTAATCACTTGAATTTATGTTTGTGATTCTTAAAAAATTAATCGAAACCTTGTGAAAAAAGGAAAATCTGGTTAAAATTCTGAATTTTAGGTATTATAAGGGGTTTTTGAAATTTAAGCAAATTGACATGGAAAGTTACATTTAGAAAATTATATTTTATGCTTTTCCACGTTGTTAGTCATATGGTAAGAGTATTGCAGTTCATAAATCCTCTCAAATTATAAAGGAAGCTAAGCCAAATTTAGATACCTATATTCAACATTATATGTTATAATAGGAAAATCAGGGTGGCCATCAACCCGGGAGAATCGGGAGAAAGTAGGGAGAAACTTACACCGGGATAAAAACAGGATAAAGCCGGGAGAGAAATATAACACCGGGAGATGATATTTATTGATAAAATATTTCTCGATTAAATTTCTGTAATTTAAATTTAAATTTATATTTTGAAAGTGAAGTTCTAAAATAGTTTAATATTTGAGGCCTTGAAAGTAATGTTTTTTTTCTTAAATTCATTCTTGGATTAATTTTGGTAGGTTTTGAATTTTAAATTTCACAATGTTGTAGTTTCAAATTCAAATTTTCAAAATTTCAGGATAAAGCAATATTGCTTTGTGTTATTTATCGTAATCTTTCATTTTTAATGTAAGATTTAAAAATTGTTCTATTTTTAGTTTAAGATTGACAAAAAAAAGTAATTTAAAATGAAACAATATTTTGTTTTTAATTATACAAATAAAATTGGATTAGTTAAATTTTGGAAAGTCATATTAGCAATTTAAACATTATTAATTTTTAAACGATTTAAATTTACTTCAAATAATTGAAATTTTAAAGGGTTTGAGTATAAAAAAGTTTTAATACCACAATTTTCAGCAAAAAAAATTTTCCCATTTAAAATCAGTATTTCATATGGGTTTTTTTGAATAATTCAAGTAAATTTTTTTATTTTAGAAAAAATTTCTTAATCAGCTCTCATGTTAACTTATAATTTTATGATGTTAGAACAATTTAAAATTCTAGAATTTCAAATGCTTTGCCTTCGAAACATTCAATTTAGCTTTCATTATTAAATTGTCAAATTTTAATCGTTTTGAATTTAAAATTATTTAAATTTAAAAGTTTTCAGTCTTTAATTATTCAATTTTAAACGCTTTTAATTATAAGGAATACAACTTCAATTCCTCTGAATTTTAAAAGATGCAATTTCCAACATTTGAATCTTAGAATATTTCATTTTTAAGGTTTTGACATATTTCTATTTTCGAAATTTTAATGACAAAGAATGCCAGTTTCGTGACTCCAAATAAAATTAAAATTGTTTAATTCATGAGAGCGCTGCGACTTAGAAATTATACAATTCTCCTCATTTTTCTAATTAAATTGTTCAAAATTGTTCGTATATTGTTTTTAATTTCAGACGCTTGCAATTCGAAATTATTAATTATTGTTTCAACAGTATATAAAATCTTTATTAAAAAATTATTTTAATAATTGATTCTTAAATTCGCATATTTTCGTGTTAAAGAAAATATAAATTCAGAGACATAACCATAACATTATTTGATTTAACTTGATTCTCATATTACTGTTTTTACCTGCGTTAAGCGTATAGAGGGGTCAAATTAAATTGGTCTCTTTGAAAATGTAGTAAATATGCATTACAAATTCTGGTCAAATTCATCGATGACTTTTGAACCTCCCACTTTATGATAAAATTATAGAATTTGATATGCGTTAAAACAGAATAATAAATAATTACCAATAAACAAACAAACTCATGAAAAATCACTGTTTACAACAAAAAATCATAACATTGCGAGAAATCAGTGGGCCCGCTCCTTTTACCGTTTCTAAATGGCTGATTAAAATAAAGAATGAATAAAGAAATGAAAAGTGTTGCGAGTGAAATTTACCCCCTGATACAGGAATCGGGTTAAAGTTAATCAATTTCTTACAAAATGCTTTGCTGATGTTAATCGACTTCCTCAATTGATATCATATACGAAAAAACTGTGGGTTTTGCAAATAGTTAATTTTTTTATGGACCGGGAGAAATCACGAGAATTTATCGGGAGAACCGGGAGAAAGCCGGGAAACGGAAATTAAAAAAATAGTGGCCGCCCTGAATCTTAGAAGTTTATTTACTAATGATGGAAAGATAGATAGATAGTTATCCAAGCGTATAAAAAAGTGTACTCAGGTTACCGGCAGTTTCTTTGGTTTTCCATGGCAACAAATGTATTTTGAAAGACGTTAATTTGTCTGAATAAAACTTTATCCCTAACAAAAATGAACTGCAACCAATTTTTTCATTAGTTTTTTTCTGTGAGTGTAGGAGCTACTGCAAGAAGTAAAAATATGACAAATGAAGCTGAAATTGCAATATATAATCTTGGATACTAATGGGCCCTCGTGGAGAGCTTTGCTTAGTGAATGCGATTTGATTAAAGAATATGTATCTTACTGTGAGATTATCACGCATTTTACATTTTATTGTGTGATTCAAGACGTATTATGACTTTGTGAAGCTCTTCGCCAGTGGAGATTGCTAAAGAGATTGATCAGCGACCTGTGTTAGAGGCGAGTTGCGGAACGAACCTGTTGCTTAAATAAGCAACATAGGAGTTCTAGATTGATCAAAAATTTATCCATCTCCTGCACATCTCTTACTTACTTTTACCGTATGAATACCATAATCCTCGGCAGTATAACGAGGATAATAATGTAATAATATATCTATCCATATGCAATACGCTCTCTTGAAGCTTTTTATGCTTTCATGCAATTAACATAGCCCGATTTGCCTCAAATTTATACAGTAATCTTTTTCAAGATTCAGAAAAATATCAAGGTAGACCATTTCTTTCTAAAATTTGATGTTTTTTGAACCATCTTATTGCACATATACATAAACCTGTATCTGTTTGTCCGCCTAAAATGGGTTTTATGGCCGATTTTAGTGTAAGACATATTCACGATTTTCTAAGAATTTTTTTTTTAGGTTTGAGTGGGGGATGATACTGGTGCCTACACGGAATGTATTGGCACTATCATCAATTTCCGAAAGGAACCTTAAGTAGGTATATTTCGTGTTTGATGAAAAATTATAACATAAATGCGCTTATGACACTCGCCAACTTTAGATGCCTTTTTCTCGAAAAACGGTTTTTTGATCTAAAGGGTTCGTGTTGGACTTAAAATGCCATACCGGCCATAAAGGCCTATTTCTATATACTATACCTATGCCAGAGAAAATTCTCTGAGACAAGGCTGGTATCGTCGTTCAAAGCACGAAATTGTACCTCGTAATGAAGACGTGTGCCTAATCAACGTGCATTAAAATTGCTCCTTACTTTCGGAGTTATATGATGTGTTGATGAGAGCGTGAACTTAATACAAAAAGTCGAGTAGAAATTGCCTATCGTAGTGTATTTGTATATTATATATATATACAGTGGACAATACTCTTATTCCATCCACAATAATGCAATTGTATGCATTCTGCTTTCCTCTAGAATAAGCTACCAATAACGGGTTATCAATATCCGGAATCCGGTATCCCCTTCGAATAGGGCATTATGGATTTTCGATATTTCTGTAAATCTCTTCGAAAACTGTCAGCCATAACAGTGACAAACTGATATATTTCGTTAATCCATGTGTTTGCTTTTTTCAGAATCTTTATTCTCAAACCATTCAAAGATCCAGGATGCTAAAAAAAGCCACATGGATTTTTACGAGCATTAATTGTATGGCTGTATCAATAGAAAGACATTAAATTTACAATAAAGTTTGTCACTAATTGTTGCGATGAATTTGATTGTCCCTGAGATCTAATTTTAGTCAGCGACGTCGAATTTTATAAATAATGTTCTCAATTTTTGTTATATCTCGTATTTCAATGGTGAAATATTGTATTCTAAAACTGAATTTCAAAAGTGATTATTATAGGGAAGTGAAAGATATCTTGAAACATTTTTTTATGAAGATGTAATGTACATTCATTCAGAATTTTTTTTGTTTGAATCACATAAATCGTTCCTTTGACATACACATTATCTCTTTGATAGAGGCTCAAAACAATGTTTGTTTGATTCAAATGAACATTTTTTTAGGTGCTTTTTGAACTGTTTCGATCTCTTAAATGCCTTTAAGCTATCCACTTTAAATCTATAAATACGTGTTTCATGATATCTTTTCATCCTTTCAAAGTGGTGCCAAAATAGTTTAGGAGTGTTTTATTATCGACGAATGACGAATTTGCGCAAGTTCGTATCATATAGTCGATGTTGTATTGATATTGATGAAGCTGACTGTTAAAAAAAACTTATCCTTTCAAGTACTTAAGTAATTTCATTGGTCAGGGTTTTTCAAAACCTTTAAAACTTGGAAAAGTCCGGAAATTTTGAAAAAGAGCCGTGACATTTTCATTGCCATTTAAGGTATTTTAATTTTTAGTATTTCGATGATAAAAGTTGATTAAATATTCGTCATCGTACTTGCAATTAAAGTATCTCGAAATTCGAAGATATGCAGTCGAGTAATAAGATTGATTACACAAAAATTTGTGTCCCTTTTTTAAATTATCTGCCAAATGTCCATATCAAAATAGAAACTTCAAATAGACTTACATGTGACTTCTATATAAACGAGAGTCTATTTAGCTTCTGCTAGTGATATACATTTTCCAAAGTTGGAAACTCATTTTTCAATTTCAATAATAACACGGAATTATGTCATCGTATGAATTGTCATAATTTAAAATGGCGAAAGATACGCTACCGTAAATTTGTGCAACACAGAGTGTTGTTTATCTAGATCACAGGACGATAGAACCATAACTAGAGCACGGCACGATGTAGACTGCGATATGAAAAATTGTAAGAATTTTATGTACATAGATCCTATCATTTAATTTAATTTTGTAAATTATTCTTTCTAGGGCTTGTCATTTTTATTAAAAAAAATGAAGCTCGATTTCATGTAAATGTAGAAAAAATTTGACAAACACATTTACTCTCTGTACGTGGATCTGAATTATGTTACTCAAATTGTATATTCTAAATAATGTGTTTCAAATTCAAAATTACTAATTGAATTTGAGAGCAACGAAATACTTTTAGGAAATTGACTAAGCAGAAAATCTATAAAGAATAAATTGGTTAGCTTTCTTTTGGCAAGGAGTGCCGGAAGCTTTAAATGCAGCTCTGTTGTTTGGAGCATTAAAATTTGGGAAGGGTCAAATGAGCGTTGGCTTATGACTATCGAGGACCAGTAAATAATTGTAAATAAATACTCATATCGTTCGTACATGTATAATGTACCTCTAATGTATCCAGCATCGAATGTAAAGCTTATCGTTTATGGCATGCGTGAATCGAAAAATTGGGTCAATTTATCACTCTGGCTAACTTCCTTTAATGTATGTACCTATACTATGTGTGTACATATTAGCATTGCCTTGTATATTTATGTATCGATTTATTTTAATACGACTGCATTGTATTAATGATCGAGAGTATTGAGACAGAAATAGGTAGTGTACGACGTAATGAGGAGGTAAATGCGATTTATGGCGATACCTGAGACTATAAGATTCTTCTTTGCCTTCAACATCTGTATACTGTACCTGTATACTGTGTGTATTATTTCTTAATCGAAATACAAAATAACTATCCGTCTGCATAAAAAGTTATTATTTTAAATTTTAACCTGTTCGTTTTATGAAAAATATTGTATTATAATTTAATTACTGAAAGTAATTAAATATCCATTTTATCCAGTGTTGCCGCCGAGCGTGAAATCCCAGGAAACGAGACGAGGCGTAGTTAATATGCCAGTAGATTGTTTGGATTATATATTTTCGGATTATTTGCTATATCCCAATACTTCTTATATGAAAAACGATATTTTTTAATTGTAAAAACGTTTGAAACATAAATAGATGTACATCGGAAAGAAATTATGTAGCTGAAATATTTAAAGCTGCTGTGTTGTGCAAACAACACAAGGCTGTAAACATTTTCCAAAGGTATTTACAGGTACATCCAGGATTCCAGGTGAGCTAGCGACTGCAAATAATTTACAGTTACTTTACAGCCTCTTACAGATTTACAACTGCAGGAAGTCTATGCAGTGCGAAAGAAGGAAATCTCACCTAAATTTTTCAATAGAAATTTGTCCCTACAGATAATAAAAAAATTGCTGCTGGAAATATGCCATTTCCGAAATGAGGCTCAGTCAGTCTTCGCAAATCTTTCACAGGGTTTACGTCATTGAATCTATGAAATAAATTATTTCTTCTAAAATTTTGTGCATACAGTACTTTCTCTTTAAAGCACTTTTTGAAGCGTGAAGTGAAGTGAAGTGTGGAGCAATGACACCAAAAGACACTCCCAAAAATACACCAAACAATGCGCCAATAAGTTCACCAAAAAGAAGATCCAAAGCAACCAGAAAGCCATTTAAACAAGCTTTAATAAAGTTATAAGTTGTAGCAAGGCACGTATTTTACCGATTTTGCAACGTTTTTGTTGCTATTGCGTTAGGAATATTTCAATTTTTAATGCTCTTTATTTTAACAAAAGATTTAAAATCTTTATGTAATGTGTAGAGATTTTTAAAAAGCCCGATCAATTCTTTGAAATCTTTGTGAGTTCCTTCAGAAATCTGTTTTTTTAATTTAAAAAAATGAAAGTATTTTAAATCTTCGTGCAGTACTTCTTGAAATCTTTTGTAATCGTTTCAAATTTTCGCAAAATTGATTTTTTGGTGAAATTTTTAGAGATATTTAAAAAGCCCAATCAATTCTTTAAAACCTTTGTAAATTCTTTCAGATATCTGTTTTATTAATTTTAAAACATGAAAATATTTCAAATCTTTTTACAATCCTTTAAATTGATTAAACTCTTTTTAAATTTCTTGAAATCTTTTGAGTCGTGTAACGTTTTTGTCAGATCTAGAAATTTGTGTGAAATCTTATGTAATCGTTTCAAATGTTGGAAAAATTGATTTTTTGGTGAAATTTTTAGAGATTTTTAAAAAGCCCAGTCAATTGTTAGAAATTTTGGTAAATTCTTTCAGAAATCGGTTGTATTAATTATAAAACATGAAAACATTGTAAATCTTTGTTAATAATTTTTAGGGCTTTTATTATTTTTTTTTAAGTTTGGGAACTCCATATAAAAATTAATTTTTTGCATATGAACTAAAATCAACAATGTGGGATAGTTTAAAAATTGGGCTCATTGTGGTGATTAATAAGCACAAACAACATTTATGATTTTTCCACTCAGATATGCACGTTATAAGGGTCCCAAAAGGAAAATTATCAGTCATAATGGGTCTCCGAATTATAACAATTTTTATGTACATAATTATACAAATACACATATATGAATATAAAAATAAAGATACATGAATTTTACAGGAGTGAATTATAAACTCGAATGTGTAAGTAGTTGTGCACGTTCGATTTTATAAACGTCCCGACAAATGTATTTTATTTACCAACCATATAAATTGGACGCCACAAAATTTTAAAATTCTACTTTGAAAAATAAAAAATTAAATTATGGTTAAATTCTTTTAAAAAACTTTTTGAATTTACAGGTATTACCAATTTTTAATCATTAACTAAATAATTACTTTTTATGCAATATTATTTCCAGAAATAATTGGTACATTTAATTAAAATGATAAAAAATGTATTTACGTGCAAAATTATAAGAAATATTATTTCACGAAATTTTTAGTTACGAGGATCGATTCTTTGATTTTAATTAAGCATTGGTATGTTCATATAATTATATCCCATAACTCTTACTCATTGAGCTATTTCATATTATGATAAATTATATTTCTTTCTCGAATATGGGTTTTAATATATTGCAAAGTCTCATAAATACGTTGAAATATATTTCTAGCTGTAATTTCTTTAAAATTTACAATTTTTCATCTTGTAATTATTATTATAAAAAATATTTATTCAATAACAAAAAATAAGGCAATCAAATTAAAAATCATTTTAATAATAATTGATAGATATAAGATATTTGATTTTACTATGTACTTCAATTAGAAAAAACATCTGTTAAAGAATGTTCATAAAAATAAATTTTCGATACTAGTCTGCCAGAATATTTTCCTTTTGAGTTAGAAACACTGTAATATCAGGGAGAAGATTTTTAATTTTTAATTATTCATATATATATTTGATGTATTGCAAAAATACGTTTGATATTTTAATGCGCGAGTCCAAAATGCTAAACTTTTTAGGAATTATGAGCATAGAATCAACATGTAATCAGTAATGGTGCTATTAAGTTAATTTATGTAGGTAATTTAAAAATAAATCTAAAAAAATATTATTTTTTTATTAATCTTCGAAAAAAGGTGCTGTGTTGATATTATCATAGCATTAGAAAAAAAGGCAAAATTAGATCGTACTAATCTTAACAAATACCTAGGAGATTTTCTTCATAAGGCGCAAGTGGCTGGAGTAACAGAACCTGTAAAAAAACTCGAAAAGAGCAAAAAACCCTGCAGCCCTATAAAACAGTGAAAACAACAAGGTATGCATACCTCTGGGAATGGAAGATTTTCCAATTTTTTTCGTAACAAAACAAAGTTACTATCTTTAACAAGGCGTATGCAGTCGTAACGTTGGGCATGAACTTGACAATGTCCTTCAAGGTCATTTCAAGGTCAATTTTTACGTTCAAGTGTGTACTCAGGTCATCAACCGAGAGGTATGCAGACTTTGTTTAAGTTTAAATAACTATAGGGTGACCTCTGAGGCTACAATGTACCGGTGACCTCGGTACATATTTGAAAGCAAAATTTGCCGCTCTATCGATTGCTGACGTAAAAAAAGGGAGTTTTAATTTTTTTTTAAAGTGACCTTGAAGAAACTTTGAAAGTCATCGTTAAGATCGAAATGAAGGTCACCATTGGATTCTTCGTTAAAAGGTACTTCAAGAACGACCTTGACCTTCCTGAAAAATATCTTACCGGAGGAATATATGTATTATTATACTGTGAGTGTAATATTAAGTAAAAAATTTCACAGTAAATTTTGTAATTGGTATAATATAATAATTATGATATAGATAGCATGAAATATATATAATATGATAAATTACAATAATTCTTTCCAAACTCTATGTTGAGTCCGTTGAACTATTGATAGCCCAGAAGTTTCGTTGTTTAAGAGAATAGATCAACTTCCTCGATTATTAGAGATTGATAATAGAGGTGATAACTCTTGATACTTTGATAAGATAATTATC